>LFZO01000155.1:0-66453 GCA_001578225.1 Pseudocercospora musae | reverse complement strand
TTTAGAAGAAACGTCCTAGGAATCGAAAGCAGAGCTTGCTAATATAGCTACTAATCTTAGAACCCTAAGCATATACTACTAGTCTACCCCTAATAGTTAAAAGGTAGAAGTGATTAGAGACTAAAAGCAATGGAAAGGGAATACGACAAGCTAATCCAAAGTAAAGAAGACCTAAAGAGGATAGTAAGGTAGATTATTAAACAGGGATTCGTGCAACAATTTGCACTAGTAAGGGAAACTAAGGAGTAGATAAGAAGGAGGGAAGAAGAGGGGGAAAGAAGGGTAGGGTAGTAGGCAAGGTAGTTAGAGGGTAACAACTATGACACTAGTGTACCCTAGAGGAAGGAAAGTAAAGAAACGAGTAAGGACAACACTTGTAAATAGGATAGGAGGGAGGTTTTTACTAACCAAGTTGGTTTCCTACCCAAAACAATACATAGAAACAGACCTGCATAGGCCGAAAGGCACTACAACAGGCAAATGAAATATCTATCTATCTATCTATATATACTTATTATACGCTATCTCTAGCTTTCTATAGTTTCCTTCTATACTTTTCTTGTATACAAGAATATTAGAGTTATCTATAAAGCCTATTACTATAGTTCCCCTATCTTTAAGGTTAGGGAGGAGTATAGATATAAAGAATAGGAATAGGATTAGTAAGAGGATTAATCCTTATAGTATTCTAGTTATTTAGGGCTTCGCCTAATCTATATATTCTCTAAGTCTAAGGTATATAGTCCTATCCTAAAGGAATAACTAGATAAACTATATAATATACTATAGATATACTTTTATCTTAATATTGTATATTAGTCTCTAGTATAATATATTGTCGAATACTCCTAATATGTCTAGGCATAGTATTAATACTACTATTATTAGGTCCGTTCTCTAGACTATTTAGATCTATTCTATTATTAGCTCTAGGGCTAATATAGTAGATCTTCCTAGTCTAGGTCCTACGTAGGACTAGGGAAGGAGATCCCTAGCCTCTACTTCTTTGCTTATTCTCCCTATAACAATAGCCTCTAGGACCTTTACTAGGATATTTAGTAGTACTATAGGTCTATATACTCCTAGTTTAGTATAGTCTAGCTTCTATAGCTTCTTTAAGATAACTATAGTAGAGTATTTAAAGGGTTTAGAATAGTATCCTTATTATAGATATACTATAAAGAACCTATATAGTATATATCCTAGTTCCTATCGATATTCCTTAAGTATTAGGTTAATAATCTAATTAGGTCCTAGGGCTTTACCCTTAGGGAGCCTATTAAGTATCTTCTAGAGTTCTCCTATTCTAACTTCTTCCTCTATCTAGAAAGGGCTTAGATAGGATACGTTTTGTATATCTTCTAAGTCGGCTTGCCTTAGCTCGGGAAAGAAGTATTAGGCTAACGCCTCTACTTTCCCTTAGTTTTCTATTTATATTATACTATCCTTATCCTAAAGTTCTAGGAATTATAGAAGGGTATACCTTTGTCCTATTCCTTCTCTAGCCTATTTTACTAGCTTCTAGATCCTATTCGGGTCCTTAGTAATTTCTTTAACTATATCCCTCTAGCCTAGGTTCCTATCTTTCCTAATCTACTTGCCTTTAGCCTATAAGGCTATTAGGTATACTACTAGGTTCCCTTCTATTCTATCTTAGCTCTATTCCCTCTTTAGATATCTTATCTTCTTTACTACCTTACTATACTCCTTTAACTAGGTTATTTTAGTATACTTGAATAGTTTAGCCTTAGGGATATCCTCTTGGATTATCTTAGTAAGTATCTCTTAGATCTCTTAGGCTATCTTATTAAGCTATTATAGTATATCTATTACTCTAGTAGAGATTTCTTATACCTCCTTCTTTACCCTAGTCCTAATCTTGTCCTAGTCTACCTTTTTCTATTATAGCCCTTATATCTAGGCTCTAGTATTGGTCTAGGCCTATAGGATCGTAGTTTGGATTAGTATATAGTCTAATCCTATTTCTAGGTCTATCCTTGTTTTATATTCCTATATATCTTATTAGATTCCTATAGTCCTAAACACTAGGTCTAGGGTCTAGTAGCTCTTAGGAGTCTTCTATATAACTATACCTAGCTCTAGTAGTAGGTCGAGGTAGGCTTATTCTATAATAGTAATAAGGTAGTCTACTACCTAGTATTAGTTCTAGGTATTATTCCCTCCCTACCTAGGATAGTATAGATTGAAATCCCCTAGTAGGATAATCTCTTCCTCCTCTTTTCCCTAGGTTATATTCTCTATTAGTAGGAGGGTGCCTAGGGCATAGTCTCTAGTAGGACTAGATAGGTTATAGTAGTTTATAATATTAACCTATCTCCCTCCTACGAGGAGTCTAACTATAATTATATCTCCCGAGTATTCTTTTATAGTCTATATTTATATACTAATTTCCTTAGATACGTATATAGTAACCCTTAGGTATACTACTCCTAGGAGTATAGTATAGTATCCTAGGTATACTACTATATTCCTATTACTAGGGCTAATCTATAGTTCCTAGATTGCTATTATCTAGTATTCTTCCGAATCTAGCTATTAGAGGAAAGGGATTTGGATCTTATTTGTACTATGGTTAGTATTGTACTATAGGATAGTAAGCTTCCCTTAACTACTATTTATCCTAGGCATTCTAGTATACCTATATATCTTCTATCGCTTCCTAGCTTTAGCTTTAGCTTAGTTACCCTTCTTAGCTTATAGCTAGGGGGAATAGGAAGGAGATCTTAGTACTCTATAATCTACCTACTAGGATAGTAGAGTTTGTACCTATTAGTCTTCCTAGTAGTCTTCTTAACCTATCGTCTATATCTAGGTCTAGGCTTGTACTTCTAACTTTTCTCTTAGATCTAATAGTTGTCTACCCTTCTAAGTCTTTTAGGTCTTTTAGGTAGGTTAGGTAGTTCTAACTCTTAGTTACTTAGTCTCTAAAGGCCCTTACTTTCGCAATAGCTACTTGTTTTACCTTATATAATACTAACTATACTATATAGGTACCTTAGTAGTTACTACATTTTCTTATTATTCCTTAGTATTTGTCTATTCTATATAGTCCTATACATTTTCAGTATACCTATTCGGCTCTATAGTACTTTGTAACGTATCCGAATTATCTATACCTTAGGCATTATATAGGTCTCTACTTCGGATTAAATTCCTCTACTATAAGAAGGATGCCTTAGGATATAAGGCCTTTCTATATAATTTCTCTTACTTAAGCTAAGCTCTATATATTTAGGATAATAGAGGAGTATACCTTGCCTTCTATAGCCTTCTAGCTCTTTAGCTAAGCTACTTAGGATATCCTAAGATTTAGGTAGAGTCTTCCGTTTTCTTCCTAGATCTTATAGATATAGCTTAGGTCCCTTAGGTTAAATCCTATAGCCCTAAAGCTATAGACTAGTACCTAGTATACTAGAGCCTCTACTATAGTACTAGGGAGTGTCTTCTATATCTATTCTAGTTTATTCGTTAACTTATCTTTAGTAGATTTAGATACTATAAATACCTATAGGTCGCTACTTTGAAGTTTCTTAATAGCGATTACTCCTAGGTCTTTAAGTCCCTAAAGTATCTCTTAGTTAGTAAGGCCTTTTATCTTTTCTTACTCTTCCCTATAGCTAACTCTTATTATAATTATATAACTTTTAAGGGGGATTTTCTATATACTTAGTATAGCTAGCTAGCCTTAGGAGGTAGCCTATGCCTATATTCTCGGTTCGGGTATTTTCGTAGTTTAGAGGTTCTATAGATAGGTTCGGAGGATGTCTATAGTATCGATATCTTTTAATTAGTATAGGAGCTAGGTCTAGGCTCGCTAGAGGAGGGAAAGGAGGGATAGGGAATCTAGAGCCTAGGGAGTATTTAGTACCTTTTAAATATCTTCTATTAGGGTTTATAGGTTCTTTTAGATATTTCTACTCGGGTTTAGCTAATTAGGCTATTTTTTCGGGCCTTTAGGGCCTAGTTTAGGTATTAGTTAGCCTTTAGTCTAGCTTTAGGGTAGAGGCTAGATCCCTCCCTCCCTCTACCTTTCCTTAGGTCTACCGTTACGGTATTGTTTCTAGGAAGGTATATTCGTGTCTCCTATACTCGTAGGCGCTAGCGCCTTAGCCTAGGAGTTAGATATATTCTCCGTTTTTTCCCGCTACTATATTCGAACTAGATATATAGTAATATATAGAATATCTATCTAACTAATAACTTATTAGATAGTAGAACTAATAAGTACTTTCTAAAAGGATTATATAGCGTACTAGGTTAAAAAGGCTATACGAGTTACGTATATTCTATATATATACTAAGTATATACTACTTAGTATACTTAGGGCTTAGTAAGAGACCTTACCTTATCGAGATCCTTATAGAAGCTAATACCTAAAGTAAGTAGCCCTACTAGACTTTAAGTAACTAAGACTAAACTTAATGCCCTAATTCGGTAATAGAAGGATAAATATAATTAAAGAATATAGAATATAATAGAAGTTTAATTACTTACGAGTTAGAATTAAAAGGAACCTTTATTTACTTACTAGCTAACGACTAAGGCTATTTAAATAGACTAGACTTAGTATAGATTAACTAGGTCGCTAAGATAGGAGGACTAGCTAAGGAGAAGGTAATTCATTAGGGAACGAAGAAGGGCTACTAAGAAGTAAACTAGCTACTAGCTAACGTTCTTAAAATATAGATATAAGTAGTAGGAGCTAGTAAAGTAGTTCGTCGAGCTCTCCTTACGAAATAGGCAACTACGAATAATTTACTAGGAGTATACGAAGCAGCTGTACTAGCGGGCTATATAAATAATGCGTCTCCTATAGGCTAGGAAGGCTACGCCTAAGCAGACAGCCAAGCCGACGAACGAGTTCCCGAAGGACTTGTATACAGCCGTTAGCTACGTCGGCGCTTGGGCAGATGTACTTAGGGAAACCGACACGTTTCGGAGTGTGGCTACGCAAACCGATGAAGCGGACCCAGAGCGATACAACTTCGCAAGCGAGTGCTTGGGGCTTCTCTGCGGATGGGTAAAGTACAGGCAGTCCACAATCCGATCAGGTTCCTGCGTTGGCTCCATCCTACATATACGTCTCAAGGCCTTGACATCCCTTTTCGTGTCTGCAAAGCATGGATAGGACACGGAGCGCTTCGAGTTTCCGGGCTCATGAACCATGTATATCGCGATCAAAAGCCAAGTCCGCTCCGTCCCATGTGTATTTCCTGAGGTCTCGACGTTCCTTTTTGTATATGCAGAGCTTTGCCGGGAAATGGAGTGCTCAAAGTTTTTCAACTAATAGGTAAAGTGCGGCCAGTCCACAATCCATGTGCTTCGCCCTCAAAATCCAAGTCCGCTCCACGCCGTGTGTATGTTTCAAGCTCTCAATATATCTTCCCGTATCTGCGCAAATTCTTTTTTGGTTTGGAGGGGTATGCGCTTGAAGTACCTGAGCCGCCAGGTGAAGGGCAGGCAGTCCACAGTCGAGCGAATCCAGTAAAACTCGAAGTTCGCTCTACTACGGCCGTATATTCTAAGCCCTCGACGTCCCTATTAGTACCTGCAGAGCTGTAGTAGCAATCAGAGCGCTCAAGTTGTCCGAGCTGAAGGTGAATCACTCTGCGGCCAAAGTGCTAGCTTGACGTTCTATCGCACAGTCCGTAATGGTGAGGCGAGTTCTTTTGTGAAGGTCTGCTGTGAGCATCCGATGTTTCACTTGCTTGATCGCTAGAACTTGCGGCTTCGAGTTGGGAAAGATGCCTACTGTCGATAAGATGCAGACGGGCGCGGGTGCTCGATACTACACATGCTTGACACTTCCCAGATGATTGCCTTCCGGTGGGGCAGACACGCTGCTATTGGCACCGCAACCATAGGTATTTGCAATCGAGAGTTGCGTGAGCTGTCGATGGAGAGATGGTTGGCGCGAGCATTGGAGAGCTGCACCTGGTCGACCCGTAACACATGAATGCTTCCCGATAGAAGTGGAACCCCGGCTGACGAGATCCTGATCATCGACCTTCAAGATCTTCGATACCGTTGAACCGTTCAGGAGGACAGAGCTGGGGTCGGCGTCGAAGAATCACCCCGTGTGACTCTTTCCTTGTCCAGAGCAGAGGCTGCGCAGCCAACGTCAGATCCCGACGGATGCGCGCACGGCCAAGGGTCTGAAGCGGTGCTAAGACTTATTTGATGAGACGGAAGTCGCGATGCTATTCGGCAGAAGTTGGAGGTCGTATGCATTGAACTACGAAGAGCGTCCCTTAGTTTATGCTCGAGGCCAGATCATTGTCTCCGACGTGCCGCCCGCTGCTCCATATGTGTGGCAACACTGTACGAGAGAAGCGGCTGGATCCCTCGACGCTGTTGAGACACGATAAGTGCTTCTCAAGATCAATTATAGATGTTCAGACAAGGCTCGTGCAAGTTAGTGGAAGGTAAGAGAGATAGGCTTGAAATCATACTTGCCTCGCAGTTGGGGATTTGCGAAACACTAGGCTTACCATTTCGCTGATCTATGTATTTGCAGAAGACGATGCCAGTGTAGAATACTACCAGCCTTCGGCGCCAGTGACGATTTCGGTGTGCCTAATCCACGTCAAACACAGCTTCATATCAAGAGAAAGCTGGGAAACTTACTTTTACGCCTCTGAGCCTCTTGATCTGTCCTGGATCGTTGGACGACAGGGCGCTCTTCCAGAGCTGTTACTAAATTGAGAGTCATGAGCTTCCTCCTTTCTGCAGCAGCAGCCGCCCCAAAATCTCTATTGCTGTACTCACGGAAGTTGTATCGCCTTTGGAACCACAGATGGGTGTTCATTGGGATGTCGAGCTCGCTAGTACTGGGTGTGATCGGGCCTGGAATCTCAATATCTGCTGGGATCAGAAGTCCTGCCATGTGCAGCTCATGGATCAAGCGCATTGTGACTTCGAGAAGTTTGTCATTGTGCTTGACCAGCTTGCCGCTGTACCTACTGGCCGTATCGTAGCCATGCTGCCAGGACTTTGCGTTGGTGTTCTCCGCATTTTCGGCTGGAGTGAGTTCGAGTGGTCTGAGACTCGATGTGGGCAGCTGCGCCTGAGCTTCTGTGATCAAGTCTTCAGAGACAGCAATTGCCGAATCGGTGCGTTCATCGATGTCCAAGTTCTCGGGTGTCGGAATAGCAGGCGTCGCTACTGCATTAGAAGCTGCCTTCGATGCGTACTTCTTCCTCGCTTGCTCCATGAGAAAGTCCATGGGTTCCATAGCAGGTGGCGGAGTAAGGATTGGGGCTGTATCTTGAGCTGCTGTTCGCTTCCAGAGCGGGAAGGTGATTTAGTGGCGCCTGCGCTGTTGTGAGGTGAATGTTTTCGGTATTGGTCAGACGGCACACAAGCAAGATAGCATGCACTTGTTATCGGTGCAAAAGGTGACAGTGATTTATTCATAGTTGCCAAACTCTTTGTGTGCCACGAAGAACAAAGTCGCCCTTCCACGAATGTGCTTTCTTGGTGCAATATTGAACAAAGAACAAGCTGAATTGTCTCTCCTGCCTTGCGAACGGAGGAAAGTGATTGAGGGGAAAATGAAGTTTTGCATGTCAAGTGGTGGGCCATTGGCAGAAGGCGGCAGAGGTCGGACTTCAGGGACGAAGGCAAGCTTTGCTGGCGGTGGAAGGTCGATTGATATAGACATTGGCCAGGGATGATCGTTGGAGGTGGAATAGCAATCGTACCGTGCGTGAGCGATCTCGAGGCCTGGCAATGGGGGTGGTGGATGGCACTGGATGGGTGATGAAACGAAACAGGCACGAGGTGAACGCGCGGACGTTTCCTCAGCCACCATCCTGCCCCTGCAATCCCGCTATACCTACATTACTACTGTATAGTAATGCTGTATACATCACCGACTGACGACCGACCAGGCTTGGCGCAAGCAAGTCGCAAGCCTGTGTGGCTCTTCACTGCAGTCGGAACATCCGCGCGTCGCATTGTATACAAGAACATAGACCGCAGCGCCCGCCATAAACCAGCTTCCACGCCCATACACTCGCTCTAGCACTCTACATTCGCTCCCCAAAACCGCCCACCATGGCGGCCAACGACTATTACAATACGAATCCTGCACATCACCACGTCACTCCTTACCACGACTACCCAGACAGAAACGATGCGCCGCTGCCACCAGTCCCGCAACAGTCGCCCTTTGACGATGCCTCGCACGCATACTCGCATCAGACTCCGGCGCAATCATATTCAGGGTCGAATGGGCGCATAAGAGACGATGCTGACCCCTTCGATGACAACCAAGCCATACCACTGAACGGCCGAAAGCCCAAGCATCATTCCACCCACACTGTCTCGCCCATTTTGCCACACGAACAAGACGATCCTTTTGTGAGAGATGTACACCCTAGGCGGAAAAGGAAGCGAGACAGAGGGACACCGGACCGAGAACAAGGCTGGTTCAAGGGCAAGATTACGTGGGTTGTCTACGTCTTGACAATCGCACAATTGATCGTCTTTATCGCCGAGATCATCAGGAATGCCGTCCTTACAAAGTCGCCGATTGAGATACATCCATCCTTCAACCCCATGATCGGACCCTCACCATATGTCCTGATCAATATGGGAGCAAGATACCAGCCTTGCATGCATACTATGCCAAATGTGCAAAACAGCAGCATTCAGATCTGGTGGCCATGCCCCAATGCTACAGCCACCACCGGCGACAGCGTTAGCTGCCAGCTTTCAGACCTTTGCAATTTCAGCGCCGACCGCAACCCCAAGGTCAATGGGTCTTTAGACGACAAGCCAGCTCCAGATCAGTGGTGGCGATTCATCGTCCCCATCTTCTTGCATGCTGGAATCATACACATTGGCTTCAATCTACTCCTTCAACTGACACTCGGACGCGATGTTGAGCTGCTGATCGGAAGTGTACGATTCGCGATATTGTACTTTGCAGCTGGCATTTTCGGCTTCATCCTTGGTGGGAATTTTGCTGCCACCGGAATTGCATCAACTGGCTGCTCCGGCAGCCTCTTTGGAATTCTGGCCATCATTCTTCTCGACTTATTGTACAATTGGAGAGACCGTCAAAGTCCAATCAAGGATCTGATGTTCATTATCATCGACATCCTCATCGCATTTGTCCTGGGACTTCTACCAGGACTGGACAACTTTTCGCACATTGGAGGCTTCGTTATGGGTCTCGTCCTTGGTATCTGTCTCTTGCGCTCGCCCAGATCTGTCGCCCGGCGCACATCTCAGCTCGACCCCTTCTCCTATCAACAAGTCATGGCCCCGAACTCACGTAGCGAAGGGCTGAAAAGCTTCGTCAAGAACCCCCTCGGCTTCTTCAAGGATCGCCGCGGCGGATGGTGGGCTTGGTGGCTCGTTCGCGCGCTCGCGCTGCTCGGCGTTCTCATCGCCTTCATACTCCTGCTCAAGAACTTCTACGTCTGGCGGACTGGCTGTTCTTGGTGCAAGTACCTGTCTTGCTTGCCAATCAAGGTCGGCTCGACGAACTGGTGCAACGTTGGTAATCTCGACTTCACATCCACGAACCAGACCACGAAGAGAAGCTTGCTTGAACTTACTAGAGACGTATTCGAACCGGCAAGGCATTTGTGAAAGCATTAGCATGGAATTAAATTGGCATCGCGACGCATCTTGTTTTTGAATCAGGGTTTAGCGAGGCGTCAGGGAGATCAAGAGCAATGACTCTGGCAAAGTCATGGGCGTTAAACGGTATCACCTTATATCGCGAATAATGCGGCCAAGACACACACAGGTGTAAGGTAGAGAGAATCCAGAATTTGTCGTCATGCTCGACTGAGAGCTCAAAATTCCAGGTTGGAGCACAATGCTACTTTGCTCTATGCTACCGATCCTTCTCCATAGGCAACCAAATCCACATAGCAACAGCAGTGATAAGCTTCATACCACATCCCAGCCAAAGCACGCTTTCCAGCCCACCTCGACTCCTCATCAATCAAGCCGCAGAGATCGCTCTTGCAAGCAATAGCACGACAGCCACGCACCTCCGATTCCGCTTAACATTGTTCGTCGCGAAAAGTTTCAAGTCGCCCATAATGTCGCAATAAGTGGAAGTCAAGACATTTATCGGCAGCTCATTGAAGCCGAGCAGTCGAGAGCTTGCGATCTGCATTCCACTCTGGAGAGCCAAAGGTGGGAGAAGGCCGACGATGTTGATGCTGTCGATGATCCAATCAGGTTCTCGCGTTTGGCGGCTCGTGTTGCCTGGATTTTGAGGGATGAGGCCTGGTATCGTGGCGAGGATGGCAGCGATGAGAATGAAAAGGCCTTACATCAGGAGGAGACAGGATGCTAGGGTCCTGTTCCAGTTCGGGCCGGAGGCTGCGATGCAGTTTGAGATCCAAAAGGTTAGGAAGGCTAATAAGGAAGCAGAATATGGAGACGAGGGTTGTGAGCCAGCCGTGTGGGTTTGCCGGAAGGCCTGCTGTTGAGAGGCCGAGGATGACAGTGTTGCCTGTCATAGTTGCTTAGCTAGGGCGCATATTGTAGGCCATGAGGATGGATGGCTTCTGGTAGCTGGAGAGCATTCACCTGGCATAGCCAAGAGCCACCACTAAAATCTATTGCCATCACGTGTAAAATGCCAAGCGCAGGTGTGCAGACATGGATATCACAATAACTCACCAGTCTGCATACCAACGAAAACTCCCCAATTGCTAAAGACAGCTGCGTCCACGAGACCAGTGACATAGCAACACACCAGTAAAGCTAGGTCACCACGGTCTTTCATTCTGGTCAGCGACACTGGACTGGTTGACAGTCGCCATGTTTGCGAACAGATCCTGGTCAAATGCCCAAAGTTATTTTGAAGACAATCTATTCCTTCGCAAAAGAAGGAGAGGTTCTGTGCAGCGAGGGAGGGATCGAAACCCCTTTTCTCTTCATCCACCTCTACGAGGAAGTTGAGCAGTCTATACACCACGAGTTGATGCCTTTGTATCACTGAACGGAGGCACGGATCCTTGGATGCTCCCCTTCGGACAGAAGGCTTTTGTCGCACGTCGTACTGCAGGCCATTGTGGACATCTGTCCCAAATATAAGCCCTTCAGGTTCCCTGTCCTATCCTACTCCTTGGGGGTTCCTACTCCTACTTGTTTGGGCTGAGTTCCTCTGGAATGCCGGCCATAGCGGAACGCCGGTCATAGCGGAATGCCGGTCCAATGCGAGACCTACCTCCTGCAGGTCCTTTTCTTTCCCTCAAACAGTTATTATCAGTTCCGTATCACAGGCGAAAGAAGCAGAGGTTAGGAGGGAATTTCCACTTAGTTCAAATGGCGACACCGCGAGGGCAACTCCGAAACTGTGCCATGTCGGATCCACCATATCTACAGTACTATCGAGTCACGCTCAGCGATGTCGTGTTTGCTGTTTGCGATGACCAAAAGCATGTAGAATTGCCGCTGAGGGCGATCATATTTTAAGTGGAGCCTGTGGAGGTTGAGATCGTGAAGAAGTTCCAATCGCCTTCTTCAGAGAGTGCAATGGCCCGATTGGGAAACAGGCGGGCTCAAAACAAATGCAAAAAATCGGAATACTGTAACGAGCGTGATGAGCTTGACAAGATGGTATCGTGAAGTTTGTGAATACATGCATCCGCTCGCTAAAAACAATTTACCACAGGCGGTCACTGCTCTTCTGCTGTGACGAGACTTTCTTTCCAGGCGGCTTTTTGCCAGCGCCCAGCTTGCTAGCCACTCCAGGTGTTCTGAAGAACAAACTTGGCCCATGGCCGGGCTCGACCAAATGGCTGAGATACCCTCTATGTGCAGAGTCGCGATAATATTCCAGATCTCTTCTGCTTGTTGGATCTGGCAACCTGAATCTGTACTTCTTCGCATCCATAGCTATCGCGGCACCAGCTTCCTCAGCACCAGCCTCCGATCGCGCTGCCGTACTTATTCGCGACTGAATGCTGTGAATCGGATCCATCTTTTCTTTCAGGATCTTCTTGATAGCGAAATTGGTATAGTATCTGGTCGTCACAGAGCCTCCGAGCTTTTCGACTGTGTTGATTGCTTCGGCGCTCGCGCGTGAAACTATGATGTTGATAGGCGTTGTGAGCTCCTCCTTGCCGCGAGCAAGTAGCTTGACGCCATCCTTTACGCCGTGGACACAGCGCGATTTGTTAAGTTCTTTCAAAGTGATTGGCTGTGATGGGTCTAGTCGGCCTTGGTTGATCCAGTCCTGTATGCGATTGAGGTTGACCTTGGTCATGTGCACAGAAAAGCTGGCAAGATTGTTAGGACAATGCTCATTCATCACAACACGATCATATCGCAATGGCATACTGATTCTTGAAGCCTCGTCTGCCTGCCACGACCCAGTCTGGCGTCTGTCCTCCATTCATGCCAGCAGGGACCTTTCCGTGCTGCTTCTGACCCTTGTGGCCACGGCCAGATGTCTTTCCCTTTCCGCTGGCAGGTCCGCGGCCTCGTCGTATGCGTTTGTTGTATGCGCCTTTGTTGTCTGACAACGAGGAGAGAATCGAGGCGGGACGCTGCTGGTTCAGAAAAGGGTATAGGAAGGGTGCCAGTGGCTGGTATACTGGTTGCGTCAGCATCGAGACTGCTGCTCGCCGCAGTAGCTGCAGTCGTGGTGGCATGCTGGGCGGTCTGTGATATATCCTGTGTTCTGTCTGCTGAGTTGCGAGAAAGCATCAAGATCAGAGAGCATGGGGGCTCCGGCGCTCACTCCCGAGCGCCGCTTTAGCGTCGACACGTCTCAGGCGGATCCTTTGCACTTGCACTCCTGCAAGCTGTGTCACGATGGCGACTGTCAATACATTCGCAACTGCTCAACCCGAATCCCAGCCAGAAGCATGCGAGCGCCATGCCGCTGGTTGTGCGTCAGCAGCGCCGCCATGATCGCTTGCCAAGCCGCAGGACCTACATCCTCGTAGCCTGCATACTGCTCACCTTGGCTATTCTCAATGTTGTGGTGTTATGGAGCGACACTGCCAAATCTGCTCTCTACGAACAATGCCTGCCGGTCGTCGCAGGCAGGACAGAGCAAAAGGTGGGCTCTCATGCCTGGATCAAGTCTCAAGAGCCCACGCCTCTTATTCCAGCAGACGACGAGCATCCCATCAAGCAATTAATGTCCCAGGCAGATTCTAGGTTTCAGCACTATGATAACGACAGAAGCAGAACATTCAGTGAAACAGTCCAGAAGTACAGACGGCAGACAGGCAGACATCCTCCACCTGGGTTTAAGGAATGGTATAAATTTGCGAGGGAAAGGAGCGTGTACAACATTGACGATTTTGCTCAAATCAACGACGACCTGAGACCATTCTGGGCCATACCGCCAGCGGAAATTCGAAGCTTTGCAGCGCATTCATCGGACGAGTGGCCCGATTTAATAGCGACCATTTCTCTTCGCGATGGCCAGGTCTTCCAGGAAGAATGGGGCTGGCGCAGTGAGACCTTTGTAAAAATGCTCAAGCAGGTTGCAAAATATCTGCCCGATATGGATATCCCGATCAATCGGATGGACCAGCCTCGCGTGGTTGTCCCTTGGGAGGATTTGCAAACATACTTGAGAATCGAAGAGGAAGGTCGAAGTCTGGATGAGCAAGGCGTCGAAGATACCTTCACAAAAGGGATGTCAGGTCTCTTTATTTCAAGATTCCAGGTTCCAGCGCCACAGTGGCTACATCGATGGTGCCCTTTTGTCTTTCCAAAATACCGCGTGAGCGCAGCTGATGACCCTCGTCCGGATTATGGCTGGTTCAATTTCGCTGGCCGCAATTTTATGGACCTCGCCGGAAAGGCTTGCCCGCCTGGTTCGTATGCGTCGGATCCAACCTCTGAATCGCGTTTCAAGGAAGCAGAGAAGTTTTATAAGCACGATCTGGGCGGCTTTATCACAAACTTTAACATGTCTTCCGACCTTTGTACCGTTGGCCCGCAGCTATCGAATCTGCACGGTATGCTGTATGCCAGCACGTCCATGCTTGTAACGCACAAATTGGTGCCCATCTTTGGCGAGTGTCGAACGAATATCAACAATGATATACTTTTCCCAGCAAATATGTACTGGAAACGCGATAAAAGGTATAACTACAACGACGAGCATGATGTCAATTGGGACGACAAGGACGATACTATGGTCTGGCGCGGTGTCACCAGTGGGGGCAATACTATCGATGATGATTCCAAGCGGTGGAGAAACATGCATAGACAGCGTCTTGTTCTGATGACAAACAGTACCGAGCTGGGAGACTCGAAGACGGATGTGCTCGCCAACGATGGTCGCGAGAACTCTCGATACACAACCCAACAATTCACACCTGCAAACTTCGCCAAGGACCACTTCGATGTTGGCTTCACCGAGAAAGTTGCCTGCATACCCAACTGCGATTTCTATAATTCATCGCTAACCATACTCAACAAGACCAGCTTTGCCGACACTTTCCGTTCGAAATACCTCATCGATGTCGACGGACACAGTTTCTCTGGAAGATGGAGAGCATTCCTGCAGTCTCGCTCCCTGGGCCTAAAAGCTACGATATTCCGTGAGTGGCATGATAGCCGACTTTTCGCGTGGCGTCACTTCGTACCGATAGACAATCGCTATGATGATCTGTACAGCTTGCTGCTATATTTCATTGGCATCAAGCCTTCAGATCAAGATCAGGTCGATCGAGTCACGGTCTGGAGCCATGACTACGAGGCAATGAAGCTAGCTAGACAGGGTCGTGAGTGGGCGGCCAAGGTCTTGAGACGTGAAGACATTGAGATTTACCTGTTACGGCTTTTACTCGAGTATGGTCGTGTCATTGACGACAATCGAGACCGAATTGGGGTCAGTGGTGACGGTGGAGAGGCGATGAAGGCATTCGACAATCGCATGCCTGCAATGCTGTGATCGAGATTAATAGCCCCGATACACAATCTGTGCAGTGCTGCGCATGTCGCATACTGTAGCCTTGCGCCTCGAGACCATGTACAGAGTGTGTACGAGGGACGAAGATGTAAGAGCTTCTCCAGCCCATTGAAGGGGAGACCTGGCTATTCGACGGCGCAACGTACCCCATTACCAGGCCAATGGATGTACCTTTTTGCCCGGATAGTCCGTTGTCTGGCAGCCAGTCATCGATTGGGATTAAATGCTGACTCCTGATAAATTAGCATGAGCTTCATCGAAAACTACGTTCTAGACAATGCGACAACTCTCACTCTTCTCACTTGCTACAGTCGCTCCATGCCACATGCCACCGTTAGACAGGCGCTACTGCAGCAAGCAGCTCCACCACGGAACACTTAACGCTCGAGCTGCAGTGCATATCCAAGCATGCCTCGGAACTAGAAGTGATAATGTACTGAGTGAGTAAAATCGGTGCTGCCAACATCATGGCTGTCACAATTGCCAGAGCCGTAGGGGGACTGTTCCTTGCCTTCATCTGCTACAAACTAGGGATAATCTTCTATAACGCCTTCTTACATCCGCTCGCAAAGTTTCCCGGCCCCAAAAGCGTTGCTACAGGATGGTATAAGACTGTAGAGGAGATATTCAAGGGCCGCAACTGGACCGATTGCTTGAAAGAATTGCACAGCAAATATGGCGAGATTGTGAGGGTCGGACCAAATGAGTGAGACCTTGCTGCTCCTTCACATCCTTTCATGGGGATGATGCTGTACTGTATGGGAAAGCGCGGCTAATCATATGAACCAGATTGCACTTCAGCAATCCCAATGCTTTCCACGAGATTTATAACAATGCCAATCGATGGGACAAGGAGGAGACATTGTATCATTGCTTTGGAGAGGACAGGTCCAGTTTCGGATTTTTGACTTACAAAGAAGCAAAGCAGAGGAAAGACGTGCTTGCTCCACTATTCTCAAAAAGAGCGATAGGTGACCTGCAAGGTCTTGTGAAGAAAGTATGTGTTTGTTGGCTACATGTCCTATGCACTTCGACATTGCTGATCTGCTGCAGAACATCGAAAGACTTTGCGTAGCATTGGAAAAGGATGGCAAAACGAACAAGTCAAGTGATATGCTCTTCGCACTGAGGTGCTTCACCTTAGATGTGGTCACGCAATATTGTTTCGCGAAGGACGTCAAAAGCACAGAGGCAAAGGACTTCCAAGCTCCGATCGTCATTGCGATGGACGCCAGTCTTCCAGGCTTTGTTGTCTTCCGTCACTTCGAAGCAGTCCGTCAAATCGTCTTTAGCCTGCCGGGTTGGCTGACGAAGCTCACCAACCCAGCGCTCGCAGGTCTCGTTGATCTCCAAGAGCTTTTGGGCACACAGGTCAACGAGGTTGTGAACAACGCCCAGACGCTCCAGAAGACACCTCACGCGACCATCTACCATCGACTGATGGACCAGGAGGCGAACAAAGCGACAGGCGTGCCTTCGCCAGGTAGCTTGTACGAAGAAGCTCAAGCTCTTTTCTTCGGAGGCGCGGAGTCATCTGGAAATACTACTATGATTGGAATCTATCACATACTGCAATCGCCGGCGGTCCTCCGACGTCTCAAGGAAGAGCTTCACTCCATCTGGCCAGATCGCAATACCATCCCACCTCTTGAGCATCTCGAAAAGCTACCTTATCTCACAGCAATCATCAAAGAATCTCTCCGCCTCTCACCTTCAGTACCAGCACCACTCCCTCGAATCGTCCCTTCAGCAGGCGCTTCGATTTCAGGCGAGAAAATCCCAGGTGGCACATGCGTCGGACAGAGTCTGATATTTGTTCACTATTCAAAAACCACCTTCGACTCTCCACAGACCTTCGACCCGGAACGATGGCTTCAGCCGTCTTCGGCAAGTCTAGAGAAATGGATGGTAAGCTTCTCTCGAGGACCGAGAAGTTGTTTGGGACAGAATCTGGCAATGTGTGAGCTGTACATTGCATTTGCTACGTTGTTTAGGAGATTTGATATCGAATTGGATGGGACTACGGAAAAGGCTTTGGCTTGGAGGGAGTGCTTTTTGCCGAAGTTTGGGGAGAAGAGGATGAGGGCAATATGTAGAGCGGTGGAGGTATGAGGAATCAAGCGTCCAGACTAGGTTATCTATTTCTGCAAGCGTCTTCTTTACTCGTCGTCTGGCACGCAACTGTATCAGCCGCGATGCACGACTCCATACCTTGAAATCAGTCCCAAGGCTGTAGTCAGCTGGCCTTCCTTGTCCTTTGCAGATATGCAGAAGGTCAGAATGAGGAAATTGCATCACGCTGATGACTATGAAGACTTGAATGCTGATCGTCTCATCACATCTTTCAGCTTGAAACATCGGCAGACGTTCAAGATGGGCGACCCCGGCAGATCTGGGCTGCATATGACCAGCTCCAGGAATGGAGATAGGTACCCTGGAGAACTGTTCAGAGGAAGCGCGGGCCATCAATATTATGCAGGATCTCTGTCACTTCGAAGCATGCGTACTCGTCGTACTGTGGTCGAGGTGAAGAACTCTTCTGCAGATGCAACGAAATTCCTGTCAGCAATGGATAATTCTCACACCTCGGAGAAGTCAGAGAATTGTACCAGCATTCCAGCTCGGCCTGACTTTTAGCTTCGCATAAAGGTCGTCAAGCGGACATTTTTTTTTTCTTGTCGAAGAGTGGTACTGCTCGATGAGCGGCAATGCGGTCAGCGTTACTAGAGACCATTAGGAGCTATTTCCGATATGTTTGGGTTGGTCCTAGAAGAATCAAAATGCCGCAGTCAATCTCCAGATTTTAGACATCCATGCATATACTTCTTGGAGCCATTGCTGCGAACAACGTGTGCGATGGTGTGAGGACAGCTCCCTCGATGATTGGTGAGGGAGAGCCTCAGGAGTTGGTCTGGATGTACTTTGGCACTTTCGAGCGCCAACTTGGGGTCATGGATATTTTGTACAAGCACACTTCATCATAATCTTATGATGTTGAGCACCTGTGCAGTCCATTAGATGCCAGAGCTCCATGCCTAACACCAAGCAACCGAGTTAATAGCCTCTCTGCGGTTGCACTGCCTCTGGAGTCTGTACTGGACACCAAGCCATGCTAGCTAACGTGAACAAGGAAGTCTGGTGCGGCGAAGAGGAACGAATACCGGTGCGGAGCTTCGGTATTATGCGGTTGGAAAAATCCTGCTAAAGTTTGAATGCTACTCGAAAAGTCAGACTGTGAGGTCTTGTAAAATTGGCTGAGTCTGCTCGTTGTACTCCTCATGGATTTCCTGTTACAGTTTGGTCTACAGGATTGGCCAATGGGCTTGGAGCATGTTCCATACAAGTTGTAGACATAAAGTCTCGATATCATAGATGCTTGTGGAGACAGGAAATTCGGGCAATCCGACTTCACGGCATGGTTACGTGACATCCTTGGAAGTCTTGGTAAAGTTGAGCTTTGCCCTGGATGTGGGCTTGATTTGCGACGCCAAGGTACTATTTCGATTCCAATTCCCGCGGGTACGTATGGGTACGTACTTGACATCCATGATGATCGGGGTCCGAGACGTGTTACTCGCACAGGATGGCTGTTAATAATGTGTCTCACGTATTGGCCAGACGAGACCACGTTTGGCTTCCGATATGCAGCCGAATGTTCCGCAAAAGCGAAGTGGAATTCAGGACGACGTCGAATTGTGCAGAGCCACATTCGAAACGGGCGTGGTGACGTCTGATCGAAAGCATTCACCATTATTATTGGCAACGAGGGGTTGTCAGGAGCAAATGTAAGATTGACTCGCCGCGATCATCGGCGGGCATAGAGTATCGAAATGCAATAGCATGGGGCCATGTGCTGCTGAGACTTGAGTCGTCACACATTTAGAAATGGAGGGTGCTAGGAACGTCGTCCAGATCCCTCCCTGCTCTTGGCCAAGCTCTGCAGTCATGTGGTGGCCGAGGAATAGCCAGCAGACTTTCTCCAGCAAACTCTCGCGCCGCCGTCATTCGCGCACGAGACACTGGTACGAGTAACTAGTGCGATGGAGCACTTCTTACGAACTGGAAGTACGCAGCTGATGCTAGGAGCATGGCCTACCAAAGTGACCCAACGGAATACCAGTCGTAAGCTATGCATCTGTGTGGCGGCGAACAAGGTATGTATCTCAGACTGTTCCAAGAATTGCCGCCGGTAGCCTTACGATTCGGGGGCATCGAAGGAATCCGCGGTTGTAGCGCTCGGAGACAGGCGTAGATGGGCAAGTGCAATGATGCAGCGAGTCGACGACTCGACGGGATGGCAATGGCATGTAGCACCGGGGATGATATCCATACAGCCTGCGACAATGTGCGGGTGGACGGCCTGAGCAGGAATGGAAATCGAAAGACAATACCTACTGCAGGGCACAAGTCCGCACACGAGGTGGTGGTAGTGGTTGTCATACGCGACTCGTCTAAAGGCTAAAGCTAGATGTGGCATTGTGGTCCGCCTATTGCGAATTGCGACGTCGTGCGGCAATTGGGCTTTGATGGTTGGCTTTGATGGAATACGACCGCAACTTGCTACGTTCACTCGAACCAAGTCATTACAGGACGACGTGGCTGCCGTCAAACACGAGACTGGGAACGCGGAATCCGAAGCAGACGCTGCATGGGTGATGGAACTTGGAAGCTGTGCGCTGAAGTCCTACTGTCCTAGATGCCGATAGCTGCCAGACCTGCATTGCTGGCCTCCCAGTTCCCGATTGACCGCTTTTTTAGTCGTGCCCCGCAGCTGTGCACTGTAGAGTGTGGACTGGAGTCGCGACGGAACTGTTGAAAGGCAAACACCCCGTAACTATCATAGCTCTGACTATTGTTCGATGAACGCGATGCACTGTATACCGCGCCCCGCGCAGTTGATCACATTACGTAATTCTGCATTGTCAGGAGCGTTAAACTGAATAGGTAGATGGTCTGTCTGTCCATTCTGTTCCAGATAACTAGTGTAGGAATGGCGTTGAGAATTTTCTGCAGTGCCAAGAACCATGTGACCTTGGTCATGTGCAACACTGTCAGCCTGGAGGCTGGAGTGCAATAGGACGGCGATACGAGGCGCCAAAGGTCGTGTCCAATCTGGAGATTTCCGCTATGAACATCAAGCAAATTGGACTACCAGAGCCATGCCAGCGTAAGGATGACGCCGAATGAAACCAGCTTTGCAAAGGCATTGCATGTCATCCATCCTGCCGATGTGACTAGGAATTTTTGCATCCGGAAGTCTGTGGACACTGGACAGCCGCCCTTTCTGGGCCCCGGCATTCGCTTGCATCTGCAAACGCGAAAAGAGTCTGCGTCTCACAAGGGCGAGCACGACCAGGGCTTTTACCGCCAAGTGCTGGCCATCCGTTGTCCGCTGCCCTTGTTTGATGCTGGGCTGCGCCACGGCACGATTGCGTGCGCATGGAACGAAGGACTGGCGGACTACATGCTTCGGTCCTTTCGTCTGGCGGATGACAGCGCGACTCGCACCAGGAAGTAGATCCAGGCGAAACGAAAAGAATAATCAAGTGCAACTTCCCGACGATGTGCACCAGTAACGGCGACCGTCGGTTGACCGCTGAGGGTGAACCTTGCTGTGTGCAACCGATAATTGGCTAGAAGGGGTTGTCTCGGCCTGTGTAGCAAAGAGTCGATAGCTTGCAGCGAGGCGTGACGCTGACGACGTAGTTACTGCAATTGTGGCCACACACCAACAGAGTGATGTTCATCATCATGGAGACAACATGTGGAGTTGCCCACGGCTAGCATCCGTGATCCGCCGCGGCCGCTTTCAAGAACCAGAGGCAGACCACTGCCATCATGTGATATGGATAATTATCATATTCAGCACGAAGGAGGCACGACACGCCAAGGCAGATGGAGTGTCTGGCAGCTTAGACTGCATCCTTGTGTGTGCCAAGGGCATATGTCCCAGCTGCCTGAAAGTGCACAAAGTATGGAATTATTGATGTGGCGTGTTGTCTCAGAAGCACGGCTGATGGATGGACGACAAACAGATAGACCCTGCATTCCAGGTTGCCAACGCTTTGAAGTGGGTGCACCACACGGCACACTGATTAGCAAGCTATGTTAGATTATATCGGAGGAGATCGTGACACGAGTTCCAGCCGACAGCGTATGACATGTGCGAAGCCTTGCGACGAGGAGACGGGAGTCGCATGCCGGCGTGCCTGAGCATATGAGAAACCAAGGTATAGGCATGCTGCCGAGTCTCACAATTCGCCAGACCGTAGAACGGCCAGCGAATCCAAAAAGGTCATGCAACAGCAAGGTACGGATGATGCTCCTGTCCAGTAATGCAGTCGATGGCTCGGTTGCAACAAGGCCGCCTTGAACGAGAGACAGGAGCGGCGTGCATGGTGGAATTTGAATTGCGCCGTGGGTAGGACTAAATGGGCGATCGTTTGCAACAAAAAATTCTTATCGAAGTGCCGTATTCGGTGATGCGTGAGAGAGTTCGCGATAGACAGGAGTGGAGGCGTTGACGAGGGCTGCCCAGACTGCACGCATAGTAATGCCGTACGAAGCTAGTACCAGGCTACCAGCAACAGATTGATTTCGCGGGTGTATGATCGTGGTCATCACCACAGAGTCACAGACCTTGTGGCTGGTCCTCTTAAAAGCTTCATCGCTAGGATCAATCATCAACGGAGCGCCGGGAAGCCTGCGACGTGTGCCCGCCTAATAACGTGTAGCGACCAAATTACAGTATAGCGGCTTCCCAAAACGCCCCATTCGTGCTGCAATAAAAGAAGGAAAGCATTTGGTATGGGATGTCCACTGGCACTGGTGCAGCTGCTCCACGGCGCAGGAGCAGGCAAAGGATCTGGCTGGTGTTCGCGGACGAGATGTTCCAGAGAGCCGCGACAGGCGATCTGAGCTAGCCGTAGTCTGTAGACCGCACTGCTCCACCCATGCGAGTGTCTCACCAATCACGCGTGCGCGCGCTCGCGATGCTGCACGCAGAGTCAGAGCTCGCTCCAAAGTCAAAAAATTCATGCAACGCAAAACCGAGCCCCTCTCGGCGCGCATCGCAGTACGTTTACATCGGTACAACACGAAGACGAGCAATGGCATGCGTGTCAGGCGCAGTGCTCTACTCATCATCATCGCCAAGAACTAGCGTTGGCTGATGTGTGGATCAAGGACGTAAAGTGTGCGAGATAGGCCCTCGGGAAGGAAGGAAGGTCAGCGACTTCGTACTGTTCGTGCTGTGATGAATGTGTGACTTTCCAGCATGTTCCTCCGAAGCCTCGGAAGCGACAAGAATGGGCGTGATGCAGCCACGTTGGACGAGTTTGGGCTGTCAGGCCTGGTCCATCGACAGCGTCTCTTGTTCATTTGACTGCCTGCTCCGGCACGCTGCGCATCCATCGGACACAGGATCTAGTACGACATGCCGCAAATTGTAAACACCAAGTCCACGCATTGACGCCTGTGCCCATCGCTTAATTAGCGATCCTATTCGCAGTCCCTGGCCACCTTTGAGGATCGAGGCGATACATGATGGACGGTAAGATCGTGAGCCTTCCAGATGCATGACTGAGGCCAACGGTCACAGATGGACGACAGAGCAGCAGTAGTTGTTCTGTGATGATGGTGCTCAGAAATAAATGCATCTGCATCGGCGTGCCCACTGCCAATCAAGGCGATGGCTTGGCAGGCAAAGTATAGGCACATGCCTCAAACAGCACTGGCAGACTGGCACTGCTGACGACCCGCGGCGACGGTTACAAAAAAGTACTAGCTAGCGTCGTCGGCTAGGTTGCATATGCTGGGAGTCTGCCAGTCTGGTGAGGTGGTGAGCAGCGCTCAGCGGCAGCGTTTCGCATGTACTGGACCAATTGTGCCAGAATTGGTGGCACTACTACTTTTGCCTGCCTCCAGGCGTGACGACGGTAGCCTTTCCCCTGTGCCTTTCTGATGTCAGTCACGCCCGCAGCCCGCAGCCCGCAGCCCGCTTGTCCTGCTCACCTGCTCAGCTCAAATCAATAATCTATTGGGATCGGCCTCTTTGGGCCAGCGCTGGCGGATGCGAAGCGACTGATTCACTTTATGCTTCGGTCTGCGGCGTGTCCACGGTTGGCGGTTGCAGACGGAGGCCCTGGCGCGTCGGGACAAGCTTGAGCCTTGAGCCTGGCAGCAGCGCTGTGATTGCTTCCTGCGGCGTAAGTTCCAATGATCATTACAGTGGTGATTATTATTATGGACCAGCAGCAGGTGCTGGAGTGGGCCCAAGCGATGGCTGAAGGGAGGCCGAAGGCGCAGGCCTGGGGGAATGGAGTGTGGACGGATGGGCCCTGGATGACTGACCTATTTGTGCATGCCGCGAGGCTCGAGATGCACGGCACGCCAATAAGTAGCTAATAACCTCTGCTGAGAGTGGGCAGTGGGCAGTGGGCAGTGGGCAGTGGGCAGTGGGCACTGCGACTGCTGAGCGTGACGGGCTGCGGCAGCTGCAACTTGCAAGGCAGGCGGCCTAACACTAAAGCGTATTGCTGTAACCCACAGCGCGCCCAGAGTCTGATGAGTGCTGATCTCTGGTGCCGGTGCTGGTGCTGGTGCTGATGCTGGTGCTGGTACTGGCCTCTGCTTCGTTCCAGCAAGCCAGCTGGCTTTCACCCTCACAACTCTGCTCTCGACTCGTCTCCACTACTGCGGCTACGGTTGCGCTCATAGCTACAGTACTGCTGGCGCTCAGACGCCCAGACCCGCTCGCCGCGCCGCGCCGCTGAGCCATCCTTCAGCTTCACCTTCACGCTCCGAGTCTCGAGGCTGCCTTTTGCTTCCGTGTGCTTCGTGCCCCGACGCCATGATCGCATGGCTATTTGCTCCATACACTACGCTCTAGTATCTACCAACCTAGACCTTGATCACTGACGCTAGTAGCATGCACTGGCGCGCTCTCCCTCCCTCGCCCTCGCCCTCACCCGCGCCGTTCTGCCGCCTGTGTCGCTTGTGGAGGCATTCGTACATCTCGCGCGCATGCCTCGCTGCCGCCTCCCTTGCGTGAGCAATCAACAACCACCTCTTCCGCACAGCAGTAGTACCTGCTACCTGCTACCTGCTGCCTGCTACCTGCTACCTGCTACCTGCTGCCACTTGCACACGCCGTTGCCGCTTCCGTTGACACCCCCCGGCACGCTCGAACTGCCTCCTGCTGCTCATCGAGCCAAACTGGGCCCCGCCGGACCTCACCTTACCCTTCCACATCCACTTCTTCCATTGTCATCACTCTTACCTTTCTGCTGCTCCTGCTTCACCAGCATCTGAATGCTCACATGATTGCCGCCGCTCGAGCTCCTGTCACCACGCGTGTCCTCAGCTCCACCATTTTCCCATGATCGACACTACACCCTCGCTCCACATGTATGCCAACTCAGCAATCCGCTTTAGAGACCCCTTCGTCTCTTCGAAAGACCAACCGCCGCCCGCTTCTCTCCACGCCTACGAGCAGTCTCGATCGAACTGGACCTCCCAGGGCCCACGGCCAGACTTCAATCGAGTTCTCACGCCTCCGCCAGAGATGAACAGCACCCGAAAACCAAACTACTACGCCAAGGAGTATGGCCAGCACTACCCCGAATACGCAACTCAGGCCGCGTACAAAGCGTCAGCTCCCTCGTACCTACCACACGAAATTCACAGCAGTGAACATGGTCGAAACCATGCAGTCGCACATGGACCCAGCAACGCTCGTACATCTCCGGCACGGCAAGCAGCCGTGGAGGCTAGTCACGATCTCACCCAGCAATCACGACCGTCACAGCATAACGTAATCGCTGCCAACTTTCAAATACCTCGCACTGTGAACAACAGCGGAGGAAGCCTCTCGGAATTAGCTGCACAGGTGAGCTTGACGTTGCGCCGCGGGAGACCCTCATGGCAACAGAACTGACATTTTCCAAGATCACCTGTCTCTTCTGGTTCGAATCCTCAGAAATCCTTCAGCAAATCGAGGACTCACCGATCCTTCTTCAACCTTCGAGACCTCTTTCGCCAGATGCCAAACCAACCACTGGTTTTCGAAAATGGGTCACCACGATTCTGTCTACTACCATGGTTGCGCAAAATGTCGTCCTCCTCGCACTTTTGTTCATTTACCGCTTGAAGAAGCTCAATCCAACGGTGCGAGGCAAGCCTGGCAGCGAATACAGGCTGCTTACTGTGGCTTTGATGCTAGGCAATAAATTCTTGGACGACAATACCTACACAAACAAGACGTGGGCCGAGGTCTCTGGCATCAACGTGGCCGAGGTACACATCATGGAGGTGGAATTTCTGAGTAATATGAAATACTGCTTGTTCACCTCCGAGCAAGACTGGGCCGAATGGCAATCGCTTTTGGGGCGATTTGCACAATTCTTCGAGAAAGCCTCAAGACCGCAGCCTGCTGCTCCAATTCTGCCACCGGCTTCTTCTCTGAATTTGCCAATAGCACTTCCTTCGCCTCCAGGATCCAACCAAGCTTCTCCACCATTCCCACCAGAACTCATTCACAATGTAGCCTACAACAATGCTGCACATGGTCCTACCCCTGTGCCGTCTCCGCTGGCACGGCCAGACTTCCAGAATGCACAGCAAGGCAGCAGAAAGCGGAGTTTGGCAGACGACTATGCTTCCGAGCCCCCAGCGAAGAGGAAGGCACTCAATCATCCAAGCTACACCTCTCCAAATCGATATTCGACCATGCCGCCAAACCAGGGTCAGCCGGTGCCGAAATTGACTCTGCCAAGCTTGGCGATACCGCCTTCGCAAGCAAATGTTAATGCGTATTCGCAGCCAGCTCAGCTTCCTCCAATGACAGTACCACAGAGAGCAATGGCCATGGTCTACCCCAACAGCAGCAATCAAAGCTCATCCACGCAAGTGTCTGCGCTGGCTGGTCCATCGTCACAGCCGCAAATTCAGTCGCATTCTCAATATTCCTCCCGAAATCATACCCCATTCGGTGGTTCCGCGGCAACTTCGCCAACCAACGCGGGACCGCAGTCTGCAACGGCACTACATCCTGCCGCCCAGATATCTCCCACCTATTATCTACAGCAGCGGAACTCGCCATACAGGCCAGTGCATCATGTTTCAACGCTGTTGCACCCTCAGCCTCAAGCCGCCACTCAAGCTCGACCTGCAAATATTGACCTGCATCAAATGCAGTATCAGCCACTCGGAAAGCCAACCCAGCATTCAGGGCGTCTCCCATACCTTGGCCAGAACCTGTGGCTCGATGGCAATCATCCTCAGGAGATGACTCCTGTTCATCAGTGGCCGAACTTCCCACAACAGCAGCAGCAAGCTCTGGTTCCACAATAGGAGCCATTTGCTGGACGAGAGGTCGCGCGGCTGGGAAAGTCTTCCCCACCTTCCACTCTGCACAATGGCGGAGTCTGCGCCTAGTCTCACGGCGACTGTTCATTGTAAATACTTGCAACTGCTGCTTCTTTGCTTTACTGCGTTCAAGCGCCTGCGTCAGATGGCGTTAGCAGCCCCGGGCTTCCAACAGCTGAAGCCGCCAGGTGGCAATTGTATTCCAGGCACATTGATGGCGTTTACAGCGGGCTGGAAAGGTCCTTTATCGAGACGAAAGTATGGATACACTTTATGACACTGTACTTCTACTAGAGGAAGGAACGACAAGACATGGTTGGGGTGTTGCATTGGTCGGCTGGGATAGCTGACGCTCGAGAAGGGCGATATAGTGTGCAAAAATACATCAAGGAAGAGCGTTCATTCGCGAAAGCCTTGCTCCAACTTCCAAGCTTCATTAAAGACTGGCATGATTATATTCGAAGCGGTCAAGAATCATCTCACATGAGAATGGGATCGCAGACGAAAATAACAATGAGGGAGTGAGGGCTGACTAGTAAGAGCGAAAGCCCTTTCCTTTCGGTCAGATCGGCTGTTTTGGCTCCGTGCCACTGCCGACTCGATTCGCTCTTGCCTCTTGCTACATAGTACTAACTGCCTCGAGCCTCGAGGGACGTTTCAGAATGCTGGCTGGCCGGTAGCAGACGGCGCCTGTTGTATCTCGCATCTCGCGCCTTCCCTTGCACGCGCGGACAGCACACGGGACAGAACTACACCTCCCTCATCACAGCCGCTGCCACCACGCCGTCGCCGCTATCTTCGATCGCAACAGTCACAAGTTCACAACAACGCTCCGCTCGGCTAGTAAGCACGAGTCCTGCCGTCATCTCTTTATACTTCGGCGCCATTGTTGACCGAGGGAAGAGCGCAGCGCAGCGCAGGCTGCGCCTTCCTTGCTGACCTCCGCATCTCACCCGCAACACACCCTTCCTCCACCCCGACATTCCCTCCAGACGCCATACCAACACGCCCTTGCGGCCTGGAGCTCGCGGTGGCCATTCGATCCTTCTGGTCCTGGAGTGGAGCGCTTACCACCTTACTCGTTGCGCAACAAACACGAATCCTGAAACAAGCCGCCAACGCGAGGCCGGTGCTGCATTGGAGACAAGCACGCGCAGCTGCGTCTGTTCTGTCGTGCAACATTCTATCGCAAATCCACAGCTCAAGTGAGCTCCGGGACCAACTCAGCAGCTTTTACATCATCTTGCACCAAATCTTTCACGAAACACCGGCTTTGTGCTGGCGCGTGCGCCTGTTTCCTCCACTTCCTTCTCAACTTTCACCACATCCGAAAAGTCATGCGTTCTTCTTGGCCATCAGTGGCGCTTCTTGCGCTGCCAGCGACGACCCTGGCAGTCAGCCTGTCGGACTTCACCCCTCGAGTGTCGAATCTTCCACCTCAATGCAGAGCTGTATATACCCAAACAGTCGATGGCTGCTCCAGCACAGATTTCACCCAGGCCGCATGCAGCGAAGCTTGTGTGGAGGGTCTGCAGGCAATTGCGGCCGATGTCAAAAGCGCCTGCGGGAATGAAGACATCACAGGACAGAACATTATTGTGGCCTATCTGACAGGCTCGGGACCCAGCAGTCTCTGCCCCAATGCCGCTGCAATATTAGAAGGGAGTGGCTCTTCAAGTTCAGACCCGGACAGCAGCACATCGATCCCGACCACTAGCACCAGCGCCAGTTCCAGCTCTACTTCGAGCCCACCAGGCTCCACTTCAAGTGTCCCAACATCATCTACCCAGGTGCCAGCGACATCAACAGCAACCAGCGGTAGAGAGACTGTCACCACTTCTCCAGCTGAGTCCTCCAGCACTGGCCTCTTAGTCGAGACTTCAAGCACTCCGAGTTCCGGCAGTGTTTCGAGCACAAGTTCAGCCTCGAGCAGTTCTCAGACCGATGACGGACAGAGCGGTGGAGGTAGTCCTTTTGACACACCCAGCAATGGTGCTGCGCTTCTGTCATCACCAATGACAGCACTCATGGCAGCCGGAATGATGCTTTCGATGCTCGTTCGGTGACACTAGGACCAGGACAAGCAGAAAGCTTGTCAGTAACGTGTACGAATAAATTGAAGCTACGAGATACCCCAAATAGCGAGCGTTTTTCTCGAAGCTTTTGCTTTGTGGTTTAGCACGGCGTATGTCCGGAAGACTTTGCGCATTTGCATGGATGGTGAAATGGAAGGCCTGCTTTCTTAGTGTATCTGCATCTCAGAGAAGGCCAGAAGAAGTCGAGGCTAGAGTGTGGCACAGAGCCTGACGAAGCAGCGTCTGCTCCTGTCTGTGATGACACCTGTGTAGTATAGTAAGCCTGCAATGAACTAATTCGAGATGTTGCGTGCTCAGGAACGGGATGCAATCAGAAGTATTTCTTTTCCAGCCTTGTCTTGGAAGCTCTGAGAAACGTGGGATGTTGATTAGAGTGATCAATGAGCAGCCCTTTCGGCAATGTCTCCCATCGCTTATCGCTCGGTGCGACAATAATGAGAATAGTCAGACGAAGGAATAAAGAAGGAAAACTTGATGCCATCATAAGCCAAAATATTGCCTGCGGCTATCATAATTCTAGTTCGGGAATCGGGGAGCAGCGATCAGTCGTCACAGCTGGAGAGAACCCTGGTTCATCTTTTCTCTAGAGCTGTTCCACCTCATCGTCGGACTCTTTTTTTTTCAGCGAATCTTCTTCCATCGCAACGCTGCAATGGCATCCCCGGCCGCAGCGAGGCCTCTGGCGCAGCTCAGCGCGTCAATCGGGCTGAGGCAGGGAGCTCTGCGCAGCCTCTCGACTGCCCAGCGACCATCTCCTTTCCACCACGCGCGATCCAATGCCATCCGTGCTGCGAAGTATGAGCAACAGCAATCCGTTCGACTCGACCGACAACAACTGCGACGAGGCTATGCCGATGCGCTTCCCAGTAAGCAGCAGGCCAAGAAAAAGGGCGCAGGATTCTTCAGATGGACCTGGCGCATCACCTATGTGTCGCTGATCGGAGGACTGATATACACGGGATACAACATTTACCAAGATCGCTGGCCTGAGGAACAGCACCAGCCGGACCCGAGCAAAAAGACCCTTGTCGTTCTTGGTATGTTTCGTCAATCAATGCCATAATAACAGCGCCCAAACAATGTCCAATGGCGATTTGTTGACTCATGATAGGAACTGGTTGGGGATCTGTCTCACTTCTAAAGAAGCTCGATACCGAGAACTACAACGTCGTCGTCATTTCGCCACGCAACTACTTCTTGTTCACACCTCTCCTGCCATCATGTACGACGGGCACCATCGAGCATCGGTCCATCATGGAACCCATCCGCAATTTCCTCCGCCACAAGCACACCTCTGTCAAGTACTACGAAGCTGAGGCCACCAAGATCGATTACGAGAAGCGTGTCGTGTACATCAGCGATGACTCCGAGATCAAAGGCACTGTCTCTTCAAACGAGGTCCCGTTTGACATGCTGGTTGTTGGAGTGGGCGCTGAGAATGCGACTTTCGGTATTCCGGGTGTTCGCGAGAACAGCTGCTTCTTGAAGGAGGTCGGCGATGCTCAAAAGATCAGAAAGCGAATTATGGACTGCTGTGAAACTGCTACATTCAAGGATCAATCACCCGAGGAGCGGAAGCGTCTGCTACATATGGTCGTCGTCGGTGGCGGTCCAACTGGTGTCGAGTTCGCTGGTGAGCTTCAGGACTTCTTCGAGCAGGATCTCAAAAAGTGGATCCCGGAGATCCAGGACAACTTCCACGTCACGCTTGTCGAGGCTCTTCCATCCGTGCTGCCCATGTTCTCCAAGTCTTTGATCGACTACACCGAGAAGACTTTCAAGGAGGAAACCATTGAGATCCGAACCAAGACCATGGTCAAGAACGTCACGCCCACATATATCGAAGCCGAGTTCACTGACCCCAGTGGCAAGAAGCAGTTGGAGAAGATTCCATATGGCTTGCTTGTGTGGGCCACCGGTAACGCTGTTCGACCTCTCGTCAAGGACCTCATCGATCAGATTCCAGCCCAGAAGGACTCCCGACGCGGTCTTGCTGTGAACGAATACCTTGTGGTGAAGGGCACTGACAACGTCTGGGCTGTGGGTGACTGCGCTGTGGCCAACTATGCTCCTACCGCACAAGTCGCGTCGCAGGAAGGTGCTTTCCTCGCTCGTCTCTTCAACCAGATGGCCAAGACTGAAGAGATTGAGAGCAAGCTTTCAGCACTTTCTGAAGAGCAAGGCAAAGCTCCCAACCAGGAAGCTCGTGACAAGATTTTCGGGGAGATCAAGGACCTGCAAAAGCGCCTGCGCCGCGTCAAGCAGATGGGACCATTTGAATACTCGCATCAAGGCTCGCTTGCTTACATTGGAAGCGAGAAGGCTGTCGCTGATATCTCTTGGCTGACCGGAAACTTGGCTTCTGGTGGCCAGCTCACCTATCTCTTTTGGCGCAGTGCCTACTTGAGCATGTGCTTCAGCAGTAAGTGCACCATTTCCCTCACGAACTTGTTGTCGTCAATTCGAGCTAACCATCTCCCAGCACGCAATCGAGTCCTCGTTATCATGGACTGGCTGAAGTCCTACATCTTCGGCCGTGATGTCTCGAGAGAATAAAAGCATGAGGCAAGCGTGAATGAAAAATTCCATTCCATTTTTGTACTGGGAACGAGCATGCGTCCAAGGCACAACGGGCCTGGCTTGTTGATACGGGCTTGTGAAACATGGTCAAGAAAGACTTATAGACAGGATATCGGGCGTTAGAAAGTGTGTGAGTAGCGACATCTGAATTCTTTGATACACGGCAGGAGCCACTGGAGTCATTTGTTCAGAACGCGTTATTGGACAGGGTCAAAGTGCAAAGACAACAGTCTCCATGTCAGGGCCACCTTCACGGACATCTCAAACCACAGGTGCATCGATAAGGGAACTCACGAGCGTAGTATCACCCAGAGGAGAAGCGGAGCAAGAGCATGAAAAATGGGACAAGTGGTTATATACAGAGTCCCGTCGTAAGTCACGGCTTTTATTGCGGACTTTTAATGCTGATGCCTACCTAGGGAGCAACGGAGGTAATCGATAGCAGCGTCTAAAGTTATGCTCGCTCCGTGTGGGCGTGCTTAGACAGTAGTAGTGCTATCTTCCATCGAAAGCTGAGAGATGCCTTTGGTGCTTGCTCATCGGTCCGGCCATGTCGGCGAGCTCTGCCAGTCTTTCAGCACGCAAGATGTGTAGATAGACAGTCTAGTTCTGCCATGGCCTGCGGTCCCGAAGACGCAGAAACGCGGATAGAATGTGAACGTGTCGATCGGTTCGTGTCGATGGAGAAGGTGCCCTGGTGACAAGCTGGACCAAGCACGCAGCGGTCACCACCTGTCACACTGCTCACAGCACGGCATAGCGGCTGCCTCTAATGGGAGCGGAGCGGAGCGGATGGCCGCAGTCCGACGACACTTCACAATGGGCGTGATATCATTTGTGAATTTTCTCCTTAACCGTAAGTGTACGTACGCCATCGGACTCTCATGTGTACACCTGCTCGGTAAGCGCATTGAGGCCCAGTCCCTGTTTGGCAATATCTTCATCCTTCAAGAAGAGCAATGGCATCTCGACAAGATTGCCCTTGACGGTGGCAAGCAGGTCCTTCATCTCCGAAAGTCCCTGCGCGCCTGCACTGAACTCCTCCTTCACGACGTGTCCCCACTTCCAGAAGCCTGGCTTCTGATCATCGGCACCTTCTGCCTCCGCCTCCCCGCCCTTGGGCTTCTCTTCCGCTTTGAAGTATCGCTCGTAGAAGTCGTCGTACTCCTTCCAATTCTTGACGGTGTCGTCGGGAACAGGATGAAAGATCTTCCGGAATGCCTTGGTATTGGTAGCAGCAGTGTGCTTCCACAGATTCATACATGATTCTGACATGGGATCGGCTACTGCGACATCTTCGCGACTGCCCCAGTCGCAGACGTTGGCTTGTCCAACTGGGAAGTAATTGGCGTCAGGCCGCTCGATGTTCTGTGGAGCAAGGAGGCCCAGGTGCTTCCGGAAGATCTGACGTCGGAGACCAGCAGCGAAAAGCGATGCCTTCCATGGTCGACCAGCCATGTATGAGTCGATTTGCTGCGCATCCTCAATGATCATGGCGATTTCCGAGTCGTGATCTCCAAGCTGTGATCGGTCGTTCATGTTGGCGCTTCCGCAGATGACGATTCGATCATCTGCAATAAGGAGCTTGCTGTGAATATAAAGCTCCTCGGACACATATGCGTCCATCTCTGCCTCAGCGTCGCCCTCCCATGGTATTGACCTGATGTCTGGTCCGTTGAGCATGTAGCATTCTGCAACGCTGTCCCAGCGGCCAGTGGAGAGTTGATCATTCGAGTCGCCGTGAACTTGCTGTGCGGCTTGCTGATACCTATCAAATGCGTTCGAGTTCTCTTGCGGATTCGCAAATTCTTGATTGTACTGCTGAGAGTCGAGTGCGTGAGCATACTGCTGGTCATAACCCATACGTGCCTGATCATATGACACTCCAGCTTGTTGCTCAACTTTCGACATGGCCGCACTGCTGTTGATCCGGTCGTAATTCCTGAGATTATAGAACCTGATGTATTGCATCGGATCGACGCCTGCCCTTGCGACTTCCTCCATGATACTGTGACCTCCCCGGCAGATGCTGAAGTATTGAAATTCCATGATGGCTCTGGTTCCAAGAGCAGCATCGTCCTTGAGGTCTCCAGCGAAAGCGGGCACACTTGGTATATTTATGATCATATGCCAGTCCTCGTTGTTCCGAGCGGCGCGGAGACAGCGTTCAACGATTGCAGCGCCAACCAGGTTCTTAACCGGTTTTTGCTTGTCGCCTGTGGCTGTGATGAAAAATTGATTCTCCATATAGACAAAATGCTGGGAGTTCTTGATCGTTTCGATGTAGGCATTGGCAATGGAATGCTCCAGGGCTACTCCATGGCTCCATTTCGCACACGAGCGAGCGATCTGGCACTGTGTGCCTCCAAGTGGGCCACTGGGATAGTCTCTCGTACCGTATATAAGACGGTCGCGGCCCTCTTCTAACCGTGCTCGGCCGACTTTGTATTGCTCTCTCATACGTTGACGGAAGCCGTGGTACTGACCTTCACCGCGAGGCTCGCCATCTGCGTTCTCCTCGTATGGGTGGCCAATGATGCCCGTGCGGGCCGCATGGTACACGAGTGGCTGGTATCTTGCTTCTTTACGCACATCGTACTTCTCAAAGTAGATGAAGTTCCATCTTTGCACGAAGTGAGCCTTGAGGTCCTCAACGACAGGGCCCTTGGCACAGAGAGCGACGTCTGACCAGCCCATCCTGCTGCTGTACTTCCGGTCCAGTTTGTTGTTCTCCCAATGCTGAACATCGGAGAAATCCATGATTCGAGCATTGTTGTAGTCTTGACCTGAAAAGACTATGCGGTTCAGATCAGTAGGATGAGCATCCGCAATCGAGTGTTGGTTTGTGTCCCAGCGTCCGTAGCAGAGATCGAGGCCACCCATGAATGCTACATGGCCATCGATGAGGCATAGCTTCTCACTAATCGATGTCAGTATCAGCATTCGTGTTTTGAGCGAAGCAAAATGCAGTCGCGTCTGACAACAGGTCAAGAGAACTTACTGGTGGGCCCAGTACAGGATCGAGTCCTCGCTCATGCCGTAGATTCCCTTGAGAGCATCTCCTGGAAGCTGAGCGAGCTTGCTGGCGCTCAGTCCTGATTGTTTGATACTTGAGATAAAACTCGATGCTAGAGTCTGCTTATCGGGTAAATGGTCTGGATGACGGAAGACCTAGATCTGTGTCAGCCAATCTTTCAAGTCAAGCGCCTATGCTCTCTGCAGGAATTTGGGTGCCTCAACAATGCTCTTGCTCACCTTGATGTTGCCAGTGGAGTCATTGTCTTCCAGCCAGTGCTTCGTATGACTTGACGACAGCGTAAGGGCCTGCGTCACTTCCTTGTACACAATGATGTTGACCTGAACACCCCTCTTGGCAGCCGCAAACAACAGCTTGTCGAGTCGATATTGCTCATTTTTCGCTGGCGGTCTCCTCAGATACAGCTCTGGACTGAGCCACCAATCAAGAATCCAGATAGAGTGCTGTGCATATTCCAATGCGAGTGAAACAGCCCACATGTAGCTGCAGCCGTCGACATACCACTTCACCTCATTACCTTCTCTCTGGGGCGCGAAAGATTGGAAGCGATGAAGATGATGGCTGTCTTCATCAGAGCACTCTTCGGTCTTGTGAGTGTGCGTGTGTGTTGGCTTGTCCGTGGCTGTTTTGATTCTGGTTTCAACGTCCTTCACGGATTCTTTGATTTTGTCGAAAAGAAAGGACATGGTGGTGAGCGGTCAGTCTCCGTCACAGTGCATGGATGTTCGGAATGGCACAGTCGATAGCTCAGACTAATGGTCTTGGCTCGATCCGATGGCGATTGATGGTTGTATTGGCATTGCTGGGCAGGCTGTTGGAAGATGAAGTTGGCAAGGTGCCAAGATTTGGCGGGCGCTGTGTTTCATGAACCACTTTTTGTCATTCACGGATCAGGCATCAATTCTGTTTGTTCAGAAGAGGATCGTCCTTCAGATCTTTGTTGCTTGCTGGTGTGCTCTGGCGGTCACTTGAGCAGCGTGTGCAAGATCGAAGCTTGAAACCGCTTGCAAATAAGAGCAGCCTATTCCAGTTCGTTTAGAGTACATAAGCACAAGCGCGGCAAATATTCAAGGCGCATTCATGCTGGGACAGAGGTATTGCCATTAGCTGTGGTGGCTACACTGCTCAGGTACGACAGCGGTTCCAATGCCTTGCCTTCATCCTGTAAACAGCGCAGGCCAGCGGGATTGAGCGTCAACACTGGTCGACAGCCAAGTCTGGGCCCCAGGACTTCGCTAAGACCTCATCTCAAGAAAGGCACATACGGAGCCTCTGGGACGAGATAGGCACAGACGAGGGACCGGTAGACTGCTAGAGTCATGCGTGCCGCTCTGTATTCTTCCCCAGCTGTCTCAGCCTTGTTGCTCGGCGACTTCCAAGCTTCCCAAACTGTGTCATGATCCTTGCAGCCTGCTTGCAAGCCCCAAGCGATGCACCTGGCACCAGAACCAACATCAGGCGATCTCTCGCGCAAGAAGCTCGGATCACGCGTCCACTACTGCAGTAAGGGCACTCCCAAACGCAGTCCTTTGTTGGTGATCATAAGTAGCAAATTAGCAGCTCTGCCAACTGTGCGTCTACGAGCTGTCTCTAGTATAACAGCAGTATCGACGTGCTTTTGTCCTCAACGGGCACAGACGTGCTCATTGCCTGCGCCGGTGAAGAGGGATGTGGCGATCAGAGTGCTGAAAGTAGCTCGTTCAGGCAGACCCCACTGAGCCGTGCAAGACGCCAAGCGCGAAATGAACCAAACGAGCGGCGGCCATGGGCGAAGCAAGACCAAGGCAGGCGCAAGACGATATTGACTGACAGACAATCATTGCAATGTACCCATTCAGCTGAGAATTTGATGCCTGTGAAAGACATTAGCGAGTAGTTAGCGAACCAGGAAAGCGAGCACATACCGCTTCAGCACCGCCTCTAGTGTTGTGGGGTTCAATTCCGCCTCGTCTGGAAGCTCGTTGATGAGGGGCACGAGACCTGCGAACTTTTCGCCGCCCCGGTAGGCAATGACGGCTGGCACGCCGGCAGGCTCCATTTGGGCATCTGCGAAGTGAAGCTTGACGAAACGAGTATCTTGGTGTTTGCCGGCTAATGTCCTGATGCATCGCTCCACGAGATCGCTTACTTGAGACTGCCAAGTGTCAGCAGGTATCTTGCATGAGGCCGTGATATTCACTCACATAGTCGTCGTAGATGTACACAAATACTACCGTGTCCGGAGGAGAGTTCTCGACAGCGTCAAGATATGCCTCGGGATCGACCATAGTCAAGGCGCCGTATAGCCTTCTGTTCCGGTTGTTCTTGTGAATGGTACTGTCTCTCACACCGCTCTGCAGCTCCTTCAATCGGCTCTGCCTCCACTTCTTCATGAAATCGTTGTCGTCTTCATCGCCGAACTCAGACTCGTCTTCTTCATCAAGCTTTGCAATGGCACCTCTGTCCTGAACAGCCATCAACGAGGTCTGCGCCGTCAGGCTGGTCGTGCTGCGCATTGACATCCGCTGCGAGCGCTGCGAATCGCGGTAGTCCTGGGCATCGGAGATGACACCCTTTGGTCCGGTGTTTGCGCCATAGCGCGTAGATGGTATAGTGCTTCTCACGCTGCTCATCGACGGCCGCGGAGGGCCGACACGCGAAGCAGGCGGTGTTGCATCGTCGTCGTCGTCGGACAGATTGAGGAATGACCGCGCGTCATCGGCATGGTCGTCTTCAGGGTGCTTCGATCGCCTCTCCTTGTCCCTCATCAATGCATTGAATTCATCTCGGGCAGCCGACATGTTTCCTGCTATGGCAAGTGCTTGCACCGCCGCTGAAATCGAGCGATCTTGTGATGCGAAGCAAACAGCCTTATCATAGCCTATAGGTTTTGACTTCGACGGCAGGTGCAGGGCAGGTCTTTGCTTAGTTCACCTCAGTTCGCGTGCAAGTTAGAACGTGACGGTGCGTCGGTGCGAGGCTCGCCCAGGCATTACTCCGGTGCTCACTGCTGGGATTGTGATACGGACGTGCTCTTCACAAGCCTAAACATAGTGTTCCCCCGAATCCTCGAGGAAGGCACACCGCTGCCTCGCCAATAACAGCGGGCACGCTCAATGGTGCGACGCAGGTGTTGGCAGGCGATCCAAGGATGTGAGGTGTCGAGCGAAACCTTAGAGCATATGGAAAAGATGATGTGCCGTCCAGTAATCTACGCTGCAAATAATAAGTAATACGGCAGGCCGGGCCATCCTGGTCGGTCGAATCTAACTGTTTGGGGTTATGGTCTGCTCTGAGATAGTCACTATGCTGCCTGAACAAGCAACGTCCTTCCAGCGTCGACGTTCTCAATATGTATAGCCTCCAATCCAAGTTAATGACTGCAAGGTTAGGGATGGCCCAGCAGCGGCAGCCCCGGCTTGCCATCTCGTTGGTTGAACTTGGTTCCAAGTGAACGTTTACTGCCGAGAACTGCCGTTCACCCTTCGCTTCGACATCTATCATCTCACATCATCCTTTTCACCAAGATTGCACCAGACGCGATGGCTACTCGCCGCATGAGCTGTGACGGCGGATGCAGATGCGAAACTACCTGCATCGGCCAACATCGTCAGGGCAAAGATTTACCGAATGCTCGGGATGAACCAAGAACTCAGCGTCGGAGGACGGGCAAACATCCTAGGATGATCGTGGATGTTGTGATAAAATGCCACTTCCTTCCCTCTCGTCCAACACTTTGCGGTCCTCTAGGTAACGAGAATAATACAAGACGCTTAGACGCTGCGGAAAAAGCCCAGCTTTTGAATCCTTTTTGCTTGGAGTTGTCCCTTACAGCTACTAGAAACACCGGGACATGCTGCCAGCCGATACAAAAGAAGATCCTGCCGCCTGATACAAGACCCCAAGAACTACGGCTGCGCTGAGAGCCTACTTGCTCTGCCAGTCCGCAGTCCCATACGCAAGCTGAGTGATTTGAAGAAAGATAATTCCCTGCCGGGTATTGTAGGAAGTTCGTCATTTCGTGCGCCGATTCTCTGAATAAGTCGCACCAAAGCTGGAAATGTCGTTTGTACCAATCAGTATCTTGTGACTGAACTCGCATTCCGCGTTACATAGAAGCGCCGCCTGCTCTCGACATCGATGTTGGTGATTGCGGTGTGCGGCCCGTTCGTAAAGGGTCAGCCCAGATAGACAGCGAGGCAGTGTTGGAAAGGTTGGATGCGACGTTGCTCAGGGCCTGTCTTCTGCTGGACATGCACGCTGTGACAACCATGTGAATCATGCCCAAACGCGAAGCTGAGCGAGCTCGTCAGCGATGCTGATCAACTACAACCATCATCGAAAAAAGAGAACGTACCATTGAATCCCAAGAGCCTGTGCATAATGACATGGCATCGTTACTGACACCTAAACAGCTGACACGGTTGTCGTGGCCTTGCAGGGTGCCAACCCTCTCGCCTCGAAGCACGTCCCAGACCTATTGAGTATGTCAGTGTACGCATGTTCCACATGATCAAGGGCACTGCACGAACCTTGCATTCAAAGTCGTCATAACCGGCAAAGAGCAACCTCCCGGATACAGAGAAGGCGACGGATGTGATACCGCAGACAGGTTCTCCAATCTGCGAAAGTTAGCATTTGTTACGGGCGACGCTGTTTTGTACGAGCACATACTGTATATGCCTGGAGCTCGCGGTCTGCGCGGATATCAAAAAGACGGCAGGACGCATCGTCAGAACCAGTTCCGAAGGCGTTGCCGTTGGGAAAGAACTGGATCGCATTGATATCAGAGTCGTGGGCGGCAAAAGTCTGGGTGCACTTCTGTTGTCGAATGTCCCAAAGCTTTGCGAAGGCATCACAAGCCCCAGACACAAACTGGTTGTTATCCAGCGGGTTTATGCTCAGGCTCATGACATCTCCCAAGTGGTCTGCAAATTCTGTGATTTTCTGACCGGTCTCAATGTCCCAGAGCACACAGGTCATGTCTCCAGACGATGTCAAGATGCGCCGGTCGTTAATGAAACGACAGCACGAGAGATAGCCAGAGTGACCGCTAAGCTCACGAGCTACCCGGGTGGGCCCTTCTCTCGCTGATAGATTGTAGATGGAGCAAATGTTGTCCAAGCCACCGCATGCGACGTAGTTGCCGCTAGGAGAATATGCGCATGTCATGACCCACGATGATCGCAAGGGAATGGCGTGCACCTTGTTGGTGGTATAAGCGTCCCAAATGATCAGCTTGCCGTCCTGCGAAGCGGAAACGAGATGTCTTCGATCGGTTGACCAGTGCATCGCATAAATCTTGGCCAAGTGACCCTTGAGGGTGCGCTTGGTCTTCATGGCCAGTCGCGGGAGCTGTTCGGTGCGTTGCCGCGCAACATCGCGCACTGTCAGGAGCTGTGTCAGTGGCCGTATACATACGTCGTGAACTGAAGGCCGCGTAGACAGCGGTATCAGGAGGCATTGGACTCACATGTAGTGTCTGCGAGCTCATCCTTCTTACGCTTTATCCGGTCCTTGAGCGCCTCCGCGTCCCTCCGCGCTATTTGGATCTTCTGCTGAATGGACTCAGCGCTCGCGTCCGCCATGTCGTCTCAGAGCGACGAGGCTCGCGATGGGATTCAGCTCGGCAGCCAGGTGTGTGTTGTGTGGTAGAGAAGAAGTGGACAGCGCAAGGAGTGGCCGCTGCAATGGGAAGCAGGTCGAAGCTTGCTGGCGGCTGGGCGGGCACCGCGCCGCAAACGGGAAAGTGCGAGGCGTGCGTGCGACTGCACAGGGAACGAGCGGACTGGCGGACGGCGGCGGTGCGCGTCACGTCGAGCGCGGCAGCAGCAGCAGCGGCAGCGGCAGAGGCAGCGATGGTGGTAAGTGTTGGAGTCGACGACAGCAATGCTGCAGTGCCGTGTGGTTCGGAGGTTGGTGAAAGAGCCAACCCTGCCGCTTCTGCCAGAGGCAGCGACGAGTCCGTGCCAACGCGCGCTAGCCTCCTAAGTGTTGACTCTAATTTCTTTGGGTCTCCCGTCGAGCTTGCTTCGATGGCAACAACTCTGCTAAGTGCTTGTGCCGGTGGTGCTCGATGTATATCATAGGCCGTGACGATGTACGGCAAACATGTGCGCAATTGATGACTATCTATCCAGCGTGCCCTTCGGCCAGCGCGTGCGACAGGAGTGCGCACGAGACAAATGGCAGATGCTGACTCGGGAAGAAATGAGCCCGATCTGCAGTGACGAGAAGTATCTAGCACAGCGAAATTGAGCGCATGCACCACTTTGAGCCGCTATATCATCTACAATCACCGCTTCAATTGTACTGTCGCTCCCGTAGTCCATCCTTCCTGCAGAAGAGTTGCCTTTGACATATACGGAGTGTTGCTGCCGAGCCTGCTGCTCTATTGTGTTGGTGTATGAGCAAAAGTGGTGGCTTATGGCGATCTTAACCCTTGCTGCAAGGAACATGGTATACATGCTGTGGGTGCTCGCGTCCAGTCAATCTGCAAGTACTTTTTGACAGTGCTCGAATTTGCCTGGCCTGGCTGATCACTCAATAAAATGCTGTGAAGCACTCCAGGTCTTTGCTGCAAGCCACTCTATCACCACCTGTCGCAACGAGCGAAACAAGTAGCAGACGCCTACACCAGGGCACAGGGAGTCGTGCATATATTTAAATGCATTCCCTGCAGATGCCGTTTTGAGACTCAAGCTTTGAGGACCCAAGCGCGATGTGCTGTCATTTGGTAATTTGACCACGGCCTCTGTTGGCAATACACATTCCCTGGTGGCAGGTGGTTGCGACATGTCAGCATTATTGTCAGGCCAGAACGATCGGGACCTCTTGGTCGGAGACATCAAAGCGAACAACATCCATGACTACTGTGGCTGAGATATACGCTCGTATCGGTACACCTAGCTTTTTCGTGATCTGAAATTGCGCTCGCAATGGGGTCATGTTTTGGCCGCATTTAAAGTGTGAGTGACCCAATAGCTTCACGGTTCGGTCTACCACTTCTCCACGAGCCTGAATCGTGTGGCCAGCACTCGGACAATTCGCTGTGATGCTCGACTTTCCTGTAAAACTCGAGTAGTGTTGAGCATGTCGCCAACCGCAATCCTGTCTGGAACATTTCACCTTGAGCGCGGAGTGCTTCTAAAAGAAAGACCGCCTTATTCTGAGGCTTGCCATTTCTTCGAAGCCTCTATTTTCTATGATCAGGCTGTGTATTAGTATCGAACGCTCCCACATGATGGGAGAGCCCTAAGAGAGATAGATAGGACCCAGCAATGGAACAGGTAGGCTCGAGCTCGAAATTTGGACGAGACGGCGAAGCGTGCCCGCGATCATTTGTGGTTTCGTGTCATTTTGAGCTGCAGGATTCGAGCAAGCTTCGATATATCCTCGTCTGCCAATTCCTGCACCCGCCGCCTAATAGAACGCCTAGCCTGATATCCACATGCAGGTTGTCGCTCGGAACATCATTGCCATGACTTCCTTCCTATGCTCGTCTCGCCATCGCCACAAATCCGTTGTAAAAGCGCATTTACCGGTGCTATAGAACATTAGCGGCTGCAAGATGATCACACTTCCACTATTCCTCACCTTGGTGAAGCCGATGTCGTTGGACTTCTCACGGAAGCATTGACGGCAGATGTTCAAGCCATACTTGCGGATGAGACCAGCCTTGTGGGTGCAAACACGGCTGTAACACAGTCAGTCCTCATTTTCACAAGCCAAATGAAGATCGAGACTCGGTGAAGATTCCCTCCATCAAGGTCTCGGTCCATCATAGTCCTGCTTCCACCTACCAGGCTCTAGCACCCTTGCCGTAGGTACGTGGGCGCGAGTACCAAACTGAATCATGAGACATGGCAGCGGTATTGTGTCTTTATTTGGCGTGGTGAGGGTGACTTCGTTGTCGTTGATGTCGCGATGTGATCTTTTCGCGATGCTGCGCTGCAGCCAAATTCGTAGGTGGGTGTGTCGGCAAGAGCCGAAGCAACTCCGACTTCCGAAAGCTTGGCGACACGACCTCGTCAAAGTTGTTCTGCGCTTTATTCTGACAATATTATCCTCGCCGAGGATAATGCCTGACAAGTTCATGTCGAAGGATCTGAGCTACGACTCATCGTTGCCTCCATTTCTGCAACGTCTCCATGAGCAGAAATCCGGACGTGGCGACGCTGACCGCCACGAGCGACCCATCGCTCGCGCGAAAAGGACAAAAAATGCAGATGATGATGACGGTCCCACCGTCGTAGACGACAGCGGAGAGACATTGTCCAAAGCACAGCTCGAGGAAATGTCGAAGGAAGCCACAAATGAAGTACAGAACACATCAAGCATCAAAGGAGAGCTCGATCCTAGCACAGAGCCAAAAGCATCTGGAGCTCTTCCGGAGAGCAATGGAGGTGCTCGACGCACCGAGTCCAGCATTACAGACGGCACGGCACAGAAGAAGCGCAAGGCTGCGAAAGTGATTGGCGATGACGAGGAAGCTGGTGATGCAACCGAGCAGAAATCACCGAAGCAAATTGCGGCAAAGAAGGCTAAGAAGAAGGCCAAGCCAAAGCTTACATTCGAAGATGATGAGGAAGGTTGAGCAATGAAAGGATAGCCTCTTCCCACGACGACCAACGAAGCAACAACACCGCAGCCATGAGCCACGAGTCAGTAGTATCCGTTTTTGACCCATATTCGGCCATTCAGCGAGTGGGATTCTCAACGGCGAACGGATACCCTGGGTAAGTTTGGTTCGTCAATGATCTCTTTCATGATGATATTGAAATATTGGAGCTGTCCTACACAATCATGAGGACACACCTTTACCGAATACGCAAAAGATCTGACAATCACAATGAAGCACATATCTTTCATTATTTAATCCTCAGAAGCAGACAGAATCAGGCTGACTCGATGCAGGGCCTCACTAAGCGCATACAGCAATGGACACGGTTCCGAAGCCCTGCGGACTTCACGCATCCCGACCTGTCAAGCGTCACGCTCGGCTGATCTAAACACAGTCGAATCTGCCCATGTCGTCTCGGAAATGAAGCTCACGACGTAACCTACAAATAGGCCTTCCAGTTGACCTTCCAATCGGCCTTTGTATTTGCAATTCCGCCTAGAAAGCTCCGCCATCAGCAAGCCTCTTCAAATCTGTTTGTTGAAGCTCGCATTCAGCTCTATCTTGGTTAGTATGACAATCAGTCAATGAGTCGCGTCGCAACAGCGCAACATCACTCCACGATTATGATGATCTTGAGCGGCTCGAAGATCAGGCGTCGCCAGCAGTTCGCTGAAGCTGAAGAGACCAATTGTCCAAAAGGAATCAGACGAATACGAGTAACGTTTACTACGGTGTCCGTCGGATGCTTGTAATGAGCTAGACACAGTCTTCGTCAATACCGCCGGCAGCTGAATAAGCTCCAACGCAAGCGAACTGGGTGAACGTGGCTGAGCTTATTCGAACTGAGCACCCCTCCAAGCTAAAGTCTATTAGACTATAGGCGGTCTCAGCCCGTAGCCCCAATGTGTTGACGTAGCCGCAAGACATCCTTCGTTCCGACTTGAAGGGTATCCTTTCCAGCTTTGTAAGAGAAGTAGAGGCTGAGATCGTCCGCTAATCAGTCATGTGCGATTTCTAGGGCGTGATCAGAGCCTTTTCTCTTCGTAAGTATTGGTATAGGGCTCTCTCTTCCTCTACGTTTGTTCACACGGCTGTGTCATCAGTTTGGAAGAAGTCTTACCATGTCTGAAACGTCCAAGGAGCGACTCGCAGACATCGAGAGCGAACCAGTCCAGAACAGGGCATCTATATTCGCATGCATACATTGAGAATGGCTTGAAGACGAACCCCGATGGAGCAGCGGTCATTAGCACCTTTTCAAATCATGATCACCTGGCAGATTTGACGCAAGTTTCACGGAGGTCATCAAATGGCAGTGTGGCAAATGGCAATCCAGATTGTCTGGTATGGACCTACGAGCAGTTGCATGTAGCATCTCTGAAGTTTTGTGCGGGTCTGGTGGCTCTTGGCGTTGAGCCTGGCATGAGGATTGTTACATTGGTTCCGAATCGCGTCGAATGGCAACTCGTCTTGTGGACGATGAGTCTGCTTCGGATCCCGGTGCAACAACCGAGCCACGCCGCGCAGAGCTCGAAGCTTTCATGTCCCAGATCCAACCAGATGTAATCATTGTTGCGGACTGCGAAGGTGCTAATGCTGTCGAAGGAGCTCTGAAGATCCACGGAAGCAGGTCGCCTAAAGCCAAGATCCAACTCGATGGCATTCCCAGCTCGCCATGGATGTCTCTATCCGAGCTGGCCAAAACTGGTGCCAACCACCCGATGAACATTGGGGAACTAGAGTCTTCTGCTTTGCAACCCGAACCCGACCGCACAGCACTTATAATGTTCACCTCGGGCACCTCCTCTGGCAGCCCCAAAGGCTGTCCTCGCCTCGTTGGATCAACCTGCCACGTTCTGGAGACTCAAGACTGTGGACCACGACGCTTCACATCATCGTCACGAGCACTCGCCGCTACAGCTAATTTTAGAATCATCGCCCCAATAATCCACATGGCACTCTGGAAAATGGGCGGTGCCGCAGTCCTTCCCAACCCAAGCCAAGGCATGAAAGGCTGGATCTCAGCGATCAAGACCCATCGCATAACCTTTATCCTCTTTATTCCAGCTCTTCTCCACGCCATCGTCGCACATCCGGACTTCGCCACCTCAGACATGCCCAGCGTCGAAGACATAATGCAAGGCGGCGACATGGTAACTCGTGACCTCCTCGTGAAAACTCAAACCATATTTCCCCATGCCTCTGCCTTGACAGCGTAGGCATGCGATCTGCGTCGCTTTCGCTGCCTCTTAGGCTGAACTTCATTTATTAGGCACGGAAGAAAGTGAGTCCGTGAATCTCTTCACATAGCGTCTCTCTTTGTAGCACTTATCGCATTCTCGCCCTTGCTCAACAACACGGCAACGCAGTCCGCTGCAGCCTGTTACGCTGAGCTTGAGTTGAGAAGCGTACGTGAGCGTGACTATTTGAATCGCTCACTGTGGCGTACTTTCGCTCTTCTTCAATAGCGCGACCACGCGGGTCGTGTCGCTTTGGTACTAGTTTATGCTGAGCTCGACTTGGGAGTCGCAGTTAAGAGCAATTGGGAGCCCTCCTCCTTTTGTTCTCTTGAAATAATTAGGCCGAGTAAGACGACTCCGCGTCTACTATAGTGCTGTGCGTCTCAGCTCAATGCTGTGGCCTGAAGGGGACTCTAATGCCTCAGAGGTGGATGTTGTGTTTGACGCCTTCGCTCAAATTTGACTGAAGTGTATGCAGGATGCCCATTTTTCTCTCATCTCAAGATCTCGTCCCAATTGGGCGTGAAGACAAATTTGCCTCTGATCTGTCCCATGCCCATGCCGACTGCAGGCTCTTGATCCTCTGGAGCTGGTTCTCCTTCTTTCGGCTTTACGTCTGGCACACTGGCAATGAGCACGTTTTGCAAGAATGTAGCATCTGCACCCTTACCCAACACGAGACTCGTCCCGCCCCAATCCAATGTCGCCTTCCCAGATTTGTGTATTCGTAGCTTGCCTACGTTGCCAGAAGGTAGCTTAGGCTGCGTATTCTTGAATTCGTCATCCTTGACTTCCACGATCTTCTCAGCTGCCTGATCCACTTCCATTGCTTCATCTTCGCCATTTGCGTCCGCAGTGCCTGGTTCGGGCTTAAAGGTTACAGGTACGAGATCGGGCAGGACAGGCGGGAACTGGAAGATGTATACATTTTGGTTGCGACTGTCTTCCGCGACCTTAAGACTCTCCAGCTTGGCGTCAGCTTCGACGATTGCTGCGTCGCCTTCTGCATCAGGCTGCGCAGCATATTTCGGTGGCTGGCGACCAAATTCGACTCGAATCTGTCGAAGATCATCATACTGACGATCCCATTCGTCCTTCTCGGCCTGGGTCTGAAAGCGAGGTGGATCGGGAATCTCAAAGTCAGACAGGTCGTTATCGAGAGCATCTGCCGTTGCTTTAATCCGGGCCTTGGCGCGTCGCCTGCTTTCAGGTGAGACCGGAAGGTCTGTTGAAGGACTCCCGATCTCTGCTCCAGTGCCTGCACCAGCAGGATCTGGGGTTCGTGGTCTCGTTTGGTGCTCGTCGTCGTTAGATTCTTGCTTGATCGGAGTTTCACTCTCTTCGGTTTCTGAAGAGCTGTAGGTGGTGGGTCGTTTCGGTATTGGACCTGAACCGGTAAATTCGACATCCTTTGCCTTTTGTTTCCCTTTCCTCTTCTCAGAAACACCTTCCGGAACGTCGCTCGACTCAGGCGAATCTTCCTCGACAGTCAGACCAATCGCTCGCTCCTTGTGAGGTACTCGCGACAACCGTACTGGAGCGAAAGGGTCTTCAAGCGGGGGCTCGTCTCCAGTCAAGTCGACTATTTGCAGCCGATCAATATCCTGCTTTGGACCGACTTGGCCTTCAGTTTCGTCCTCATCGCTGGAAATGTAGCCTCCGTCCTCAGTCTTGATGGGGCGCATGCCACCCATATCGATGTCATGTTCGTTCTTAATGCCCATGCCACCACTGGAGTACGGGGGACGAGATGCAGCACTGGTGCCCCCACCTGATCCTCCAGATGTATGAGTTCCACCGCCGCCGCCGCCGCCGCCGCCTCCTCCTCCGCCAATCCGTCTACTTCCCCAACCGCTCCTGGCCTCTGCACTCGCTTGTCCTCCACCAAAGACACCTGATGCACTCGACTCATGCCGTTGACGGTGGGCGTCTCCCATGTGTCCTCCTCTCCCTCTGCCACCTCGTCCGCCTCCTCGTCCACCGCGATCGCCACCCCTATAGCCGAACTTTCGCGCATCTTTTGCATCCTTCTTAGCTTGCTCGGCAGCAGCTTTGGCTTCAGCTTCCTTCTTCTTTGCTTCGGCCGCCTCCAATTCTGCTCGCGCGGTGGCTGAACGTCTGCCGGTGAATTTCGGCTTTGGAGTGATGGCTGGCTTGCCTCGCGCTGAGGATGAAGGTCGCGAAACTGAGCCACCACGACTAGGCGGTGCAGGTGTGCCGGTTGGAGTGGAAGAGATCGACACTGGCGTGCTTGCGGATGGTTGTTCTGCATTTGGTGCTGCACCAGAAGCTTTAGCTTCGACTGGCGCAGCTCTGCCGCCAACAGGAGGCTTCTTGGGAGGCATTGTTGGTGCGAGAGGGTATGTTATGGGCGCATAGCGTTGTCAATGCCCTTCACTCGAATCTTTTTTGACGTGACTCGCGCCGCCGCCCCGCAGCTAGACTTTTGAACCCTTGCTAGCGCTGCGTCACATGCGATGCTTGCTCGGTTGCCGGGCCAAAGTCGTTTGCGTGCGACAACACGAGGGCAAACGCTATTCCGCTGTCTGATCTCCGTAGCTTGATGGGATTAGCGTGCACAGACGGCGGCAACAACTTTACTGGGTAGTGATGGAGAGTCAATGCGGTAGGCGTGGTCGATGTTCACTTTCCTTCGTCTTCGCAGGGAAGAAGTGCTCGAGGATTTGTGCGGCACCTTCGCCGACTTCATCGTCCCGCAACTGCTGCCGAGCTTCGATCCCGAGTCCACATCAGCATCCAACATGGCCATGCGACCTCACACTTCGCTCGATCAATACCACTCGACGGCGAGCAGTCCCAGTCTACGCAGCCGCGAGCCCATCGACATGGACCGACCATTCACACCGCCCGATGCAGATGCCGGAAACGTCAAAGTGGTTGTTCGAGTGCGCAAATTTGTCAAGAGAGGTAGGTATATATGTTGAATCGTGGCTACTCTTGCCGCGAGACTGACTGCAGCCCAGAAATCGACAAGCGATCGCCATGTATCATTCGCATGAACCCACACACACAAGAAACAACTCTGCTCCCGCCTGAGCTTACAGAAGAAGAGGCGAAGAACACCCGCAAGCAATATGAAGAGAAGAAGTTCACCTTCGACAAGTCCTTCTGGTCACACAACGACGCCGATCCCCATTTCGCGGGCCAATCTCATGTGTACGGCTCTTTTGGCGAAGACTTCCTGGACCATAACTTCGATGGCTACCACACATGCATCTTCGCGTACGGTCAGACCGGCAGCGGAAAGTCATACACTATGATGGGTACACTCGATCAACCAGGTCTCATCCCGCGCACATGTCGAGGCCTGTTTGAAAGAGTAGAGGCGGAGCAGAATGGCAGTATAACATACAACGTCCACGTCTCATACTTCGAGATCTACAACGAGCATGTCAAGGATCTGCTCACCCCAAAGACAAATCCACCAACATACCTCAAGATCAGAGAGAGCAAGAGCGATGGCGTCTATGTTCAGAATCTCTCCGATGAGCCTGTGAGATGCTACGAGGATATTGAGCGGTTGATGAAGGTGGGCGACATGAACCGGACAACGGCGAGCACGAAGATGAACGACACATCATCGCGATCTCACGCTGTCTTCACCCTCACGCTCAAGCAGATCCAACACGACATCGCCACAGACAGCACGATTGAGCGGGTCGCTCGCATGCGATTGGTGGACTTGGCAGGCTCAGAACGCGCGAACAAGACCGAGGCCACGGGAGCGAGACTGAGGGAGGGTAGCAACATCAATCAGTCACTCACTACCCTAGGACGAGTCATTGCTGCCTTGGCAGATCCAAAACGGCAGCGAGTATCGCGCATGACTGGTATGGCGAATCAGCCCAAGCGTCGAGCAGAAGTTGTGCCATACCGAGACAGTGTGCTCACATGGCTCCTGAAGGACTCTCTGGGTGGCAATAGCAAGACCGCAATGGTTGCTTGCATCTCACCCACTGACTACGAAGAGACGCTCTCGACACTTCGTTACGCTGATCAAGCTAAGCGAATCCGCACCAAAGCACACGTCAACCAGGATGCTGTGTCCGCAGCTGAGCGTGACGCGAAGATAATGGAAATGCAGGAGACCATCAAGCAGCTCCAACTTTCCGTCAACGCTGCTGCGACGCGCAAGCGTGACGAAGCCGATCGCGCCCGAGACGAGTTGGAAGACTATCAACGACAAGTCAGCAAGATGCAACGCGCCATGGAAGAATCTCGCGCCGTGTCCGAAGTCAAGATTCGTGCTCTCACCCAAGAAGTGGAGGATTTGCGTCCTCAGAACGAAGCTTTGAAGACGGAGATCGAGGCTCTCAGATTGCACCTCCGGCTTGCGGTCGGAGAGCTGAAGAATCCGATCGTCATTCCCAAAGAGTACGAGGACGAGGAGAACAGCGAGCCATCCGAGTATGGAGAGTCGGATCATGATAGCGGCATGGACGACGCCTACTCAATGTCTGGTGATTTCGAGCATGATGTTTGGCAGAATGATGTCGATGAATTGCTAAAGGACCTGGGGCTTTTTAAGCGAAAGGTCGCAGATGACAAGGCTCGATTCCCGCATCCTGGTGACCAGCAGAGAAGACCAGCCATGGCTGAGGTAAGCGCTAACAGCGTGAACTGAAATTGTCGTGTGAAATACTTGAATCTGTGATGGGGCGATCAAAGGGGTCCGAGCGAGTTGGGAAAGGCTGAGCGTACTCGCCCTGGGTTTAGTGATTAGCGTACAGCGATTAGCAAGAGTATATAGTCGACGAATGGATGAGTATGGGAAGACGCGTACTGAAAGCAGAGTTCCATCATATCGCTGGCTCTTCGTGCTCGTATATCTTGAAATGTATCGGCTTAAAACTCCCATCATTCGATCTCGCAGCCGAACAAGCCGTGATAGCAACAAGCAAATCCATCTCGGCCCGAAATTCGATATAATCCCCGGCCTTGCTCAAAGGTGCTTTGACATTGATCTCCCCATTCTCTCCGACCCGAACATTCATGAACACGTTAAATGGAACCGTCAATTTCTCCTCCGAAATCCCATACCCCTCCAACGCAGCCACAAAATTCCCGTGACAACCCCTATGCGGTTCCTGATCCGGGAACTTGATTCGAAATGTAGCTGCCGAGCAAGGCGTAAACAAAAAGTCGTGCCGACCAACAGTGTCGTTTATGATTTTCAGCATGGGGTTGCTTCGATTGCTGTATAATGTGTCTCCAGTGGTGAAGTAGATTTTTCCAGCGTAGTCGAAGGAACGGCCATTGGAGAGGAACTCGTCATTGTTTTCAGGACTACGGCTGTTCCGCTTCGGGCTTGGAGGACTGTTGTGCCGTCGTCAAGTAAAAAGGGTGTGGAGTGCATTTGGTGATCAGAAGGCCGACTGCGTGAACGAGTCGGTTTTCTATACTCCCAGTTCCGAAGACATGTATATGGAGGATGGGTCATCTTATCAGTTTCAGCTCCGCACAAATTTGGTCACTTGGCTCCGGGCAGGAACAGCTGTAGACGATGGTTACACACCGGCCTTTTTGCTCTCGAATTGTGCCCGATACGTGACCTCTAGTGGACATTGTTGAATCTGAATCCCGAGAGATCAGGAGAGTTTGACATGTCCTTGCAGCCGGCTCGCAAAGAGGCACGCTGGAATCAGCTAACAATTGACCCTGTAGGGCTGGCTGTGAGCCGGTACGAAGGCCGCTACTTCTGGTTCGTCTGCTTGGTACGTTGTCGAACAGTTCGCTATACCTTCACGCGTATTTGGACGGGGTACGGTACTTGCATGTGAGATCTGATGACAACATTGAGTTCATCGGGTGTGTCCGGGTAGATTGGAATGGCCAATGGGAGCCATTCTAAGCTAAATCTTTGGCTAGAGCAGACTTCGAGCTCTGCTTCGACAAACTACACACCCTCTCCCGCGCCAACACGACACTCCATAGACGACTGCTGGATACGGAGAAGGACCAATTCCGACGTCCTCTGCTCATTGACACCCTCGACCTCTCCGCTCCTTCCCGCCCGCCCCGATCACGATGCTGCGGACATCTCCTCTCCTCCGCCAGCTCACTGGCTCAATAGCATCCACACGGGCGACCGCTGCATCACTCACACCTCTCGCACAGTCGCAGCAAGTACGAAATGCCCACGCCATCTCCAATCCGACTCTCGCCAACATTGAGAAGCGATGGGAGGCCATGCCACCACAAGAGCAGGCCGACCTCTGGATGGCTCTTCGGGATCGCATGAAGGTTGACTGGAACGAGCTTACCCTCCAGGAGAAGAGAGCTGGTAGGTCATTACGCTTCCATATCTGGTCTGAAGCTGGATCGCGATACTTTGGCAGTATGCGCGCGTAAGATGCTGCTGGTTGGGGATAGGCCGGGAAAACGCCGGTAGTGAACACGAAGGGCGATGTGGATGGCATTGGAATTGCAGAACGGGTTCAGAGAGGACATTTGGCTGACACGTGGACTCACAGCATACTGGATCGCCTTTGGACCACACGGACCACGCGCCCAGGCTCCTCCAGGCGAGAACACCAAGGTCTTTCTCTACACAATAATCGGCGTCCTCGCCGCAGGCGGTGTGTTTGGCTTAACCCGCTACTTCGCGCGCGGCAAACCACACACGATGAACAAGGAATGGCAAGAGGCCACCAACGAGTATCTCAGGGTAAGCATATCAGGCATAGGAGATGCACTCTGCACATAGGCCACAAGCCATGTTCCGGCGTTCTTTCTTTGGTCAGAGCTGTTTTGCTGATTTCAAAATGCACAGGACAACAAGATCGAGCCGATTACCTTCGTTGGCAACCCAGACTACAAGGGCCCAGGTGCCGTGCAATCACCGCCAAAACCAAAGGAATAGATCTAGCCCTTGGCTATTCGGTGCGCAAATTATGGGCTACCAGAACGTTTTCCGCAGAACACACGCAACTCATCGGAGCGTCTTTTCCCTTTGTGCGCTGTAGAACGAGGTACGGCTAAAGAAATGGGGAGAGTAGAGGAGCTGCTTTGTATCTTACTACCAGCTGCAATGTGTATGCCAACTGTATAAAGGAAGCGGAAACGGCATTTTTCGAAAATCGTCCACGGCTCCTCCTGATTACCCATTCACGACTGACTCTTCAGGACCCTGGCGAGAACATGGAGACGCACCAGAATGCCGTCTCGTCTCATTATGACGATGGGCACCAACACGAGAATACTCGGCACATTAGAGGTCAGGCTGGGAAGCAGGACACTGTTTCTAGGATGCATTTTGCCAGAAGCAAGTGGTCTGTAATGCTTACATGGCACAGATATGCTCACGATCGGGACTGAGAGCATCACTGTTCACCAACCAAACGGCCTATTGCAAAATTCTCGCGCGACCTCTTCATCATCAACAATCCACGAATAAATTGCCTTGTCAATTCTAGCCACCTCGATCGCCTTCCTGTCAATCATCATCACAGCCAAAGACGCCTTCTTCAAGATCACTAGCTTCCACCTTGACTCATACACAGTCAACCCCGACAAGGCATCACGCAACGACCAAGACAAGTTCTTTCAGACTGTGACGAGTACGATGCGATCCTCTCTCGAGGAACAAATGCAACCAAGTGGACTTCGCGGCGGTCTTATCAGCTTCATTTGTTGCACTTAGACACAAATTTAAGATGCAGTCCAGAAGTTTAGTGGAGAGATTGTTGTTTTTAGTTCGTACTTTGTTCTGCGACTGTCATAGCAGATGACGTTTGCGAGAGTGGAGTATTGGTAATGGGCATGATTTGCTCGATAGATGAAGAAACCTGAAGTCTGTCCCAAGGAGGCTCTTCAACTCTGTGCTGCAATGGAACGCCTTCTGAAGACCGCTGGTCCTTGGAAACTACGTCAGATGCTTTCCAAATCATGAATTTCACCCCGTCGTATCCGGATTCCTGGGCAATGAACACTAGCCATCGAACTCCTTAGTTCCTCTTTCCGTGATCTACACCTGGTCTCCAACTATCCCTGACTGGTCGAGTCAACCAGCTTCTCTCGTCCCTGTCTATGCCCTTATTTCTCCCGGACATGTCCACATTGTCCAACACCCAATCTTCATCATCTTCATCATACTGCCCTGGATGGATCTTGGCGCAGCGTGCGTGCCGGCAATCCAGACCGTGCCCACAGATACTATGCACGCATGTCACGTTGTCGCGTTGGCATGCTCTGCACTGTGCTCCGCGGTCACACAGCTCGCTCGTGCGCCAGCATCGCACGCAGACAGAGCGGCGTGTGGGCAGCATCGCCGCAAATTCCTCAGGCGCCATATCTTCCGCGAATCGTTTCCGTGAGTTCAGAAGGACTCGGTCATCCTCTTGATGTGGTGTCTGCGCTTCACCACCTTTTATGGTGGCCTTGTCTTCAGCTGGACTGCGATTGTGCCGTGGCATCTCATTCCGTCCGCGCTCCTGAGGCTTGCGATGAATCGTTCGGCGGCTTGATAGTGGGGATGAAATCTTGGGATGTTGAGGTTCCTGTCCTTCTGGAGATATTGAACCGACTACTTCATGTTTTGCTTCTTCATTCCCAATGCCTCCTAGCTCCCACTTATGAGGGCGAAGACTATGTGTCTTGACTCTGGACGGGCTAAAGGCCAAAGCTGCTTTCCTAAATCTCGTCAGTACGCGTCTATTGCTCCGCGGACCCGTTGTGGTGGCTAGCAACGTCGGATGAGAGGCTCTCCGAAGAGAATCTGGATGACTGCTCAAGTGTGCCCTGTAACTTACCTAAGTGATGCACCCTCGTCTTTGGACGTGCTTTCATCGAAAATGTCCCGATAGAACTTCGCGCCGGGCTTTTCTAGAATTCTGAAACCCAGGAAGGCAACTCCACGAGCTGCTGGGCCGAGCTGTGTTTCGATGGACTGCTGAGCAACTTCGTACATATCGTCAAGATGTTCATCCATGCTGACGGGAGGCGCTTTGTGGTCAATGTCTCTGTCAAAGGACTCAGGACTCTTCTGCGCATCACTGATGCGGCCACTACGCAGCGAGCCCTCGGTGCTCATTCGCCCTCTGAGCTTTTTGATCTCAAGCTGCTGCGATTGCACTTTTTTGGTGTACTCATCTCTCTCTCGGGTGACATCCCGAAGGAGCAGATCTTTCTTCTGTATCTGGTCACGTAGCATGGTGTTCTCGACTCGTAGGGATTCATTCTCAGCTCGAAATTCCGCGCGAATGGCCGCTCGGGCCTGTTCCTTGAATCGAGCCAGCAGGCCGTCCAAGCCAGACGACTCGGTCATTTTCCGAATGTGTGCCTCGAATCGGGGATGGAGAAGCGTGCTCGCCCAAGTGCTGATTTGATTTTGAAAATGCGAACTTATCGACTGTTGCCTAGCCAACGCCGATTGAGACTGCAGAAAGTAAGTGAAGGCACGCAGGAGAAACACGAGGTGCGACAAAACAGCCTTACTACCTGTCCAGATGTGGTTCGTTGTGGACGTGGAGCCTCGAAGCATGTGTAGTGCCACCAAGTCGCAAAGGCATGCGGGTGTCCGTCGCGCTCGTCGATTCGTGACCCCCAGGAGTAGTCCAGCTGCTTCCAGTCGTTCGCCAACTCCCAGGCATATCCTACTCGATACACCTTTTCTTCCTCCCACCGTTTGCCGATGACTTGCATGTCAACTGGAGGCTTCACGTCACTCTTGCCAGCAGAAGGCCCTGACAGAGATTCTCACACGCAGCCTTGCCAGTAATGTGGCCTCCTGCTTCCAAGAGGCGTCTTGTCACAGTTGCGTCCGTGTTGGGAATGAAACCTTCCACAAACTCTGTACCCATGAGCATTGGAACATCTTTCACGCTAATCATGTCCTTGAGAGCCACCGTCTTGCCGGCGAGAAGGCCATCATTTGGCTTCATGTCTTTCACGCTGTTTTGCGCACAGGTCAACCTTCGACATGCTATATCGAGAGGGCGGAAAGATGATGAACATACCTCTGCATTCCCGCATCACTGGTAAGGCTGGACGAGCAGAAGCCCTTCGCGACTTTATGCATTACATTTCCCAGAAGGAGGGAGTTTGGGTGACTACGAGAAGAGACGTCGCAAAGCATTACAGAGAGAAATTCCCCTGTAAGCCACGATCTCGGAGTGGTGGGCCATAGATTACATCAATTGTATCTGGGTCTTTTTGATGCTGAGCCCTTTCTCGTCCAGTCCTCGTGGATATCGACCACATCCCATTGACCACGTTCCCTTCCTTTCCACTGTCCTGGATGGAGGTCTACACAACAAGCTTTATCGCAGTCCTTGCCACTCGGACAGCTTGTGTATAAGCAGTCTTCCCTTCTCGAATCGCACGAGCCACATTGCCCGTAGGAGCTGCAGTACCTACTGTTCGCAAGGCACAATCGGCAGACTGGTTTTCCTGGGTGCACTGCGGTCTGCTCTTTTACAGATGTGTCACTCTCAATCTCTGCATAGTGGCGTTTTCCGAAACGCTGGGGAATTGCGCTTGCTGAGTCAATCACAGATGAAGGCTCTGCTCTTCGGTGACGCTCGTGCGGAGCGCGAAGACTTGGGGAAGTGATACTGCTCTTCGAGCTCTTTTGACGAAGACAAGGGTCTGGTACACTGTCCTCTTGGATTCGAGATGCAACTCCGCTAGAACTGTCGCCCAACGCCATCCTGAAGTCATCCCACATGTCGACACGCGATTGAGAAATGCTCATACTCTTTGCCGAGCCTGGGGTGACAAGGCCGATAGAGCTGGAGTGACGGTCCATGCCCCCCGTTTCGATGTCTAATGCTGGTTTGACATCGATGCTGACCCTGTGCTGTTGCTGGTCGCCCAATATGTCTTGTACGTGTGTTCGGAACGATTCTGGAGATGTACGTCCATGGACTGAAAGATGTCTGTAGGCGTGATTGAATCGGACGACTTGCTCGGAGATCGCCGTCAGGTCTGCAAGAGATACTACCCAGTCATGCTCCTGTAGTTCTACCATCTTGATTTTCCCATTGCACATGCGCTGGGCACTTTGACCGTAGTCCGGAGGCCGCGCAGGATCATAGTGATTCGTAGTCGATCGCCTGACATCTACACCCACCAGAGGAGGGTAGAAATCCTGGAGGTCAATTTTCTTGTCAATGAGACAGATGAATGAAGGCCACGTTGGTGGATTTCGGGCTGCGTCAAGATGCCTATACCTAGTTCGTATATGTCAATTGATGTCAAGATCCACAAGATGTGGCTTGCACGCTGAACCACTTACTTCCATTGCTTCTCTGGTTCCTCGAGCTGTGCAATAATCAAGCGGGCAAGGCGTGGATCTCCTGGAATGCGGCGGGTCTGCAGCTTTTTGATGAGGCACTGCAGACCTTGCTCACGCATAGATGTATCGTCAAGCCTCTCCTTGAGCGATTCCGTTTGCTGAGAGAGACGCTGAATCTCATCGCAATCTTTCTCATTTGCCTCGCCCATTCGCTGCCTCATCGCGGCAATGGTGTCAGACTTGTCCCGAATGAGGTTGCTCAAATGTTCGACATTGTCCTCCAGCGAGTCCTCTGAGTATCGAGGCTCTGTCGCATCGACTTCGGCATGCTCGTCAGCCCTGAGAAGACGCGCAACGCGCTTTTCGATGATCACGAGTCTGCTATCGGAGGTTGTGATCTTCGCTGCTAGGGCCTCTTTCTCCAATGCTGTGGCTGCCAGAATTTGGCTTATATCGTCTTTGTCTCTTTGGAGCCCACGCGCCTTCTCCTCAGCAGAGCTCTTCTCTTCCGCCAATGCTTGGATGATGTCGTCCTTGGTCTTGAGAGCATCCGCTTTATCGATGCCCAACGCAATGTTATCGTTTTCCAGAGCAGCCCTCTCGCGAGTCAGCACCGCTTTTTGCGCCTCCAGGGCGACATTGGATCGACTGGAATCTGCCAATTCGGTGATATTCTTCGCAATCGTGGATCGAGCCTTCGCGAGCTGTTTGCTTCCATCCTCAACTTGCTTCTCCAGAGCTCTTATGGTATGCTCGCCCTCTTTGACGTCCTTCTCAAGTGCGGTGATACGCTCCCGAGCGGTGTCCAGCGTGTTCCGGAGTCTTTGCTTATCTTGTTCCGCAATCTTTCTGGCATCCTCTGACGCGAGAACATGGTCTTTCAGATCTCGGAGTGTGCCAATTGTCCTTTCGAACGCTCGTCGACCTTCCACAATCGTAGCTACTCCTCCTCCAGCAAGGTCCATATCGTCGTTTGAAACATGCTCTTCCGGCAGCCTCAATGCTTATGAGTCCTCATACCAAGGTTGAATCCCCAGGAAGGACTGGTATACAAACGAAATTGTGGGCCTACGTGTGTCAACCTGGAACCTGCTGCAAGTACGCGATGAGGCGCGCCATGCTGCGAACATCAGTTAATGTGCTTCCGCACTGGAGAGTGCTTCATAAGCGTCCTAGTGTCATACAAGAGCTTGTACACGCCTGTCTAGATGAATGCCGTGTAATGCTCTCCTGTGAGTGAATGGAGCACAAGCGTGAAGTCAGACATCCGAATTCCATTCTTCTGACCATTGATGGGGAGGTGTACTCCTGACTCCTTGGTTCTGGGCCAATATTGTCGCCCGCAGGAGAGACGCGAGATGTCTCGCGGTCGTGATGGCATTTTGAGAAGCATCTCATGTCTGTGGACCACGACTCCCATAGAGATGGCGTGGAAGGATTGTACATGTTACATCCAACCGTGGCATGGAGCTGAGATAGTTACGGATTGTAGGTGCAACACGAGGCTTCGACCAAAGCTAAGAACTTTAGAACTATACCATATCTCTGCACAGCTTCCTGTTGTTGACTAGTTCCTGCAGAGACTCCGCAGATATGCCACACGATACCATGCTGATGCACAATTCGCCGGGAGGCAGTCACACGCGATGGCCACGCTACTGATAGCTATCTGTTTATTATGATATTTGGTAGGTCATTGTGTTGTTCTCTCATTGTGCTGTTCTCCTCTGTCTGCTGCTTTTCTGCCATTATTGAAGGCTAGGACTGGCGGAAAGAGAATACAACCATGTCACTCCTCTTTGGAGCGTCGCTGCTTGGCGCTCTTGCCGGGCCTTCGCTTGCTCAATTCATACCAGCTCCAACGGATCTCAATGCAAGCAAAGGATACCTCGATATACCACTGCGATGGAAGCTGGTCCCGGAAGGCACTTGCGAGTTGACCCCAGGCGTGAAGAGTTATAGCGGGTATGTCGACATTCATGAGGACCAGCACATTTTCTTCTGGTTCTTTGAGGCACGCAATGAAGATCCGAAGAAGGCCCCTCTTACAGTTTGGATCAATGGCGGTCCAGGCTCATCAAGTATGATGTGAGTAAATCAAAGGGCCAAAGCCCTCACGCTGCACACTCCTGCCTCGTAGCCCTCCAGTCTCACTCTCAAGCGCCAATCCTCGTCTGGGATATCTGCTAATGCTTCCACCTCTTGCGTTTAGTGGTCTGTTTCAAGAGCTAGGGCCCTGCGGAGTAAACAAAGATGGAGAGGTATATTACAATCCATATGCGTGGAAGTCAGTATCTGCATCTAGCAAGCAGAGACATATCTGAGGCTGATGATGTGTAGCAATGCCTCAAATATGATCTTCATTGATCACCCGGCTCAAGTAGGTAAGTGAACGCTAACAAGTCAGAAATAAAGGTCAATCGCGGATTCGCTATGTAGATGAACGAGCTATTGTTGTCCAGGACGGGTACGAATCTGGGCATGAAGCATTACACGGTCAATTTTTTCGTACTTTGGCTGCTCAAACATCGTGGAAAGGATCTTCATGAGTTGCAAGATCATTTCTGACAGTCACGACAGGCTTCTCGTATTCGAAACCAATCCCAGGCTACACGACTGAGAGCGGACACATCGTTCGACTCCCCAACAACACTTGTCCGGACTATGCAGCAGATCTGGACTGCGGCACCTATTCCTACCCGAACGAGACCGATACTGCGAACTCGACCGTCAACGCAGCGCCATCGATGTGGAGGACCTTGCAGGTGAGCTTGGGCCGAAAGTGGTGCAGAAGGAGCACAACTGACCATGCAAAGGGATTCATGGGGGCATTCCCTGAATACTCGCGGAACGAGTTCAATTTCGCGACTGAATCATACGGAGGGCACTACGGTCCCATTTTCAACGACTACATCGAGAAGCAGAATGATCTGATCGCAGCTGGGAGACTGAAGGACGCGCATCAGATCAACTTATTGACTGTGCTGATTGGCAATGGATGGTATGATCCGCTGGTACAATACGAGGCATATTACAATTTTACGGTAAGTGAACTCATGGCATTTAGCCTACTTTGCACGAATCGCGAGCCGCACACGCAAAAGCATTGTAGCTGTAGCACTTCTGTCATCCCCAGCTGAGATCAATACATTACAATAATTCCTTGAGACATAAGCTGATCAATTCATTTGCCCTTCAGGTTTATCCGGGCAACACCTACGACTACTCGCCTTACAACACCTCCACTCAGGCTCAGATCTACAATGCCATGTATGGAAAGGGCAATTGCTACGACCAGACCGTAGACTGCAACACGAGAGGCATAAATTCTATTTGCTCCGCAGCGGACATCTTCTGCGCTGATCAAATCGAGTACCCCTTTGACACGGTCACAGGTCGTGATGAGTACGACATTCGAGAGCTAATGCCGGATCGGTTCCCGTACGGCTTCTACGTGGACTATCTGAACACGCCAAAACTACAGAAAGCTATCGGAGCGTATGTCAATTTCAGCGAGTCTAACAGTGCTGTCGGAAAAGCTTTCGGATCGACCGGAGACGATGATCGCGAAGAGGGCGTCTATGCTGCACTTCGTAGACTTATCAAGAAAGGCGTCTACCTCGTCCAATTTGCTGGAGATGCAGATTACAACTGCAACTGGTAAGCTAGCAATCCTGTATCACAGCCTTACTCACTGCTTACCCAGCACATGTAGGCTCGGAGGTCAGCAAGTATCGAAAAATGTGAAAGCACCCGGCTTCTCCTCCGCTGGCTACGTAAACATCTCGACTTCCGACCACGTCGTCCACGGTCAGGTAAAGCAATCCGCCAATTTCGCTTTCGCTCGTATTTACGAGTCAGGACACGAAGTCCCATTTTACCAGCCACTTCTCGCACTCGAAATGTTTGAGCGAGCAATCTCGGGCAAAGATATCGCAACTGGCAAAGAGAGCTGCATACACAGTGACTACAAGACCGTCGGCACTGCTGAGAGTACTTACCGCGAAGGTAATGCTACTATCCAAGCCAAAGTGTTGCCAGTAAATGCCACGAACAATATGACAACGAATATGCCAAATCCATTCAACTCGACTTCGAACTCGACATCGAGCAGTACGAAGAAATTGAAGAACAAGAAGAGGATGTTCAAGCCTTCTTACAAGGACCTCACATATACATAGATGCATCATCAGTGCCGAGACTGAGCTGTGACCCAACACTAACTCCTGAAAATGGCAGGAAGTGTCGCGCTTACAACTCAGAGGGTACTCGGCGCTCAAAGCTCTCCCGTTGAAACCAGACCGCGGCTCAAACATCACAAGTTACTGAAACGCAAGCTGCTACTTGAGGGAGAGAGTTGTGTCCTCCGAACAGAGATCATACCTCTTTTCTATTTCATGCTCATAAAATTCTGCTAGTCTGCTAGTCTGCTAGCTGCGTTCATCCATGATACGTCAAACCGCATGCCGAAAGTAGGGTTAGGACTCTGGCTTCCTGAAAGCAGGTGTGCTTTTCGCCGTCTTCTTCATTCGCTTATGCATTGCCATCAACCTTGGCAATGTAGGCCAAGAGGTCAACGACACGGCGGGAGTAACCCCACTCGTTGTCGTACCAAGAGACGAGCTTGACGAAGTTCTTGTTGAGGGCAATACCGGCCTTGCCATCGACGATGGAGCTGTGTGGGTTACCGTTCATGTCGCTGGAAACGATATCGTCGTCAGTGTAGTCGAGAATGCCTGTATAAATTGTCAGTCTTTATATTCGAGCGTTATTCCTCCAGCTCCTTCTTACCCTTGAGCTCGCCAGCTGCGGCGTCCTTGAGAGCCTGGGTGATCTCCTCGTAGGTGGCGCCTTTCTCGATGCGGCAAGTCAAGTCAACAACAGAGACGTTGGAGGTTGGCACACGCATGGACATGCCAGTAAGCTTGCCGTTGAGGTCTGGAATGACCTTGCCGACAGCCTTGGCAGCACCAGTTGAGGATGGGATGATGTTCTGCGCAGCGGTACGGCCACCACGCCAGTCCTTGCCGGATGGTCCGTCGACAGTCTTCTGGGTGGCAGTGTAGGAGTGGATGGTGGTCATGAGACCCTCAATCATGGTGAACTTGTCGTGGATGACCTTGGCGAGAGGAGCCAAGCAGTTGGTTGTGCAAGAGGCGTTGGAGATGACTGGGATGTCGGAAGTGTAGCTCTTGTTGTTCACGCCCATGACGAACATTGGTGCATCAGCAGATGGTGCCGAGATAACAACCTTCTTTGCGCCACCCTTCAAGTGTGCCTGAGCCTTCTCAGTGGTGGTGAAAACACCAGTCGACTCAACAATGTAATGAGCACCAGTCTCGCTCCATGGGATGTTGGCTGGATCCTTCTCCATGTAGAAGCGGATGTTCTTGCCATTGACGATCAGGCCCTTGTTGCCGTCGACCTCAATCGTGCCGTTGAAAACACCATGTGTGGAGTCGTACTTGAGCATGTAGGCCTCGAAAAGGTCAGCGGAGCTCTCGGAAGCTGCGCAAAGCTCGCCCGAGCCATGAACTGGCACTTGAGGCGCTGTCCCGACTTACAGCGTAGTGTGGCTCAATGAATGGGTCGTTGACGGCCAAAACCTGAACATCGCCGTGCTGGATGCTATTCCACGTCAGTCCTCCTGAATGTGCGTCGAAACCTCCCTGCTCTTCATGGACTTACGCATTGCGGAAGACAATGCGACCGATACGACCGAAACCGTTGATACCGACCTGTTGAGGGTCTATCAGCACTTGTTTTCATCATCTCCGGCGGTGAGTTGGGCTGGGAAACGTACGTTGACGACCATGATTGCTGTGTTTCTGGATGTTTCTTGAGAGTGGTTTGCAAGTGAGGGTCAAAGATGAAGTTTGTGCGGAAAGCTAGGTTGCTCGATTATTTTCTTGGTGGGGTCACTTCTGGAGGGGCTGACCTCGCCTTATAGAACCCTAAGCTAGAAATGACGATGGCTTGGCTGGCAATAGAGACACTTAAGTAGAAGATTTCCCTGCCTGGCGCACAGCCCCACGTGACGCACACCCTATTTTGAATTCTTAGCTATTCCACTCACTCACTTTAATTAACTATAACTATAGATATACTAAGCTAATATACGTTAGTAGTAGCTTATTTAAAAGAGTAAGAGAAGCTAAATATTTCTACTATTACTAGACAATTTTCCCTTAAGAGATTAAAGCTTAGTAGGCTATTTAATAGCAAGTAAGGAACTAAGGTAGAATAGTATATAGAATAGTAGTTATTAATCCCCTAATAAGAAAGGACTCTTATTAACTATATTAATAACCTAACTACCTAATACCTATTCCCTATAGTAGTAATACTACGCAACTTTGCCTACGAGATTAGTAGTACAATACTTAGAAAGAACTAGCCTATATATTTTAAAAATAGGTAGAAGAATAAGCTAGACTCTAGCTTTATTAGAGCCTTTAATACTATAAGAAAGGGAGCTAATAACTACGTATCTATTTAAAAATACTTCGCTATACTATAGTAGAAGATCTAGTAGTTAAATATTAAGCTACATAATATTAGTAATATAGATAAGAAGGACTTTATAATTAGAGTTATTAATAAAGGCTATAGATACTTTATAAAGGGAGCTTTAAAAAGTAGAAAGCTAAAAGAATACCTTTAGAATAGTAATAGGGAGCAGATAACCTATATTATAGCTATCTCTATAGATAATACTTAGCTACCTCTAGCCCTAATATATAAGGCTTTGTCTAGTAACCTCTAGGATACTTAGGTAGATAATATAGATCCTAAGAAGTATTTAGCCTTCTTTATATTAAGCCCTTCTAGCTAGACAAACGATTACCTTAGCTTCTAGTAGCTTACTTAAGTATATAATAGGTTTATAAAGAAGAAGGCAAGATAAGGACGTAACTAGAGGCTATTATTAATAGATAGATATAGGTCTTATTTAATAATAAAGGTCCTTAACTAGGCTCTAGAATACTATATATTAATAGGGACCTATCTACCTTATTCTACCTATAGGCTATAGCCCCTAGATATATTAGTATTTATACCCCTTTCTAGCTAATATTCTATAGCTTTTAATAACTAGCTCTATAGATCTATAGGTATCTAGGGTATAATAAAGAGGATATTCTTTAAGCTCTTTTAGATAGCTTAGATAAAGGCCTTATTAACTTACAATATCTAGTTAGTATTTCCCTACTAATCTAATCCAATATCGGAAATATATCTAACTCCTAGGCTAAGGCGCTAGCGCCTACGAGTATAGGAGATACGAGTATACCTCTCTAGAAACAATACCGCGACGATAGACCTAAGGAAAGGTAGAGGAAGGGAGGGATCTAGCCTCTACCCCAAAGCTAGACTAAAGGCTAACTAATACCTAAACTAGGCCCGAAAGGCCCGAAAGAATAGCCTAATTAGCTAAAAACGAGTAGAAATATCTAAAAGAACCTATAAACCCTAATAGACGATATCTAAAAGGTACTAGATACTCCCTAGGCCCTAGATTTCCTATCCCTCCTCTCCCTCCTCTAGTAGGCTTAGACCTAGCTCCTATACTAATTAAAAGATACCGATACTATAAATACCCTCCGAACCTATCTATAGAACCTCTAAACTACTACGAAAATACCCGAACCGAGAATATAGGTATAGGCTACCTCCTAAGGCTAGCTAGCTATACTAAGTATATAGAGAATTCCCCTTAAAAGTTACATAATTACAATAAGGGTTAGCTATAAGGAAGAGTAAGAAAAGATAAAAGGCCTTACTAACTAAGAGATACTTTAGGGACTTAAAGACCTAGGGGTAATTACTATTAAGAAACTTAAGAGCGGCGATATACGGGTATTTATAGTATCTAAACCCGCTAAAGACAAGTTAATAAATAAACTAGGATAGATATAGAAGACACTCCCTAGCGCTATAGTAAAGACCCTAATATACTAGGTACTAGTCTATAGCTTTAGGGCCGTAGGATTTAACCCTAAGGACCTAAACTATATCTATAAGATTTAGGAAGAAAACGGAAGACTCTACCCGAACCTTAGGATATCCTAAGTAGTATAGCTAAAAAGTCGAAGGGCTATAGAAGGCAAGACATACTCCTCTATTATCCTAAATATATAAAGCTTAGCTTAAGTAAGGGAAATTATACAAAAAGGCCTCGTATCTTAAGGTACCCTACTTACTATAGAGGAATTTAATCCGAAGTAGAGACTAATATAATGCCTAAAGTACGGACAATTCGGGCATGTTATAAAGTACTATAGAGCCGAATAGGTATGTAGGAAATACGTAGGACTATATAGAATAGACGAATACTAAGAAATAATAAGGAAATATAGTAACTACTAAGGTACCTATATAGTATAGTTAGTATTATATAAGGTAAAACAAGTAGCTATTGTAAAAGCAAGGGCGTTTAGAGACTAAGTAACAAAGAGCTAGAATTACCTAACCTACCTAAAAGACCTAAGGAACTTAGAAGGATAGATAACTATTAAGTTAAAGAGAAAAGTTAGGAGTATAAGCCTAGACCTAGATATAGACGATAGATTAAGAAGACTACTAGGAAGACTAATAGGTATAAACTCGATTACCCTAGTAGGTAGATTATAGAATACTAAGATCTTATCCCTATTCCCCCTAGCTATAAGCTAAGAAGGGTAACTAGGCTAAGACTAGAGCTACGAAGTAATAGAAGATATATAGGCATACTAGAACGCCTAGGATAACTAGTAGTTAGGGGAAGCTTACTATCCTATAGTACAATACTAACTATAGTATAGACAAGATCTAAATCCCGTTCCTCTAATAGCTAGATCCGAAAGAGTACTAGATAATAGTAATCTAGGAACTATGGATTAGCCCTAGTAATAGGAACATAGTAGTATACCTAGGATACTATACTATACTCCTAGGAGTAGTATATCTAAGGGTTACTATATACGTATCTAAGGAAATTAGTATACAAATATAGAATACAAAAGAATACTTAGGAGATATAATTGTAGTTAGACTCCGCGTAGAAGAGAGATAGATTAATATCCTAAACTACTATAACCTATCTAGCCCTACTAGAGACCGTGCCCTAGGTACCCTCCTACTAATAGAGGATGTAACCTAGGGAAAAGAGGAAGAAGAGATTATCTTACTAGGGGATTTCAACTTATACTACCCTAGGTAGGAAGGAAATAATACCTAGAACTAATATTAGGTAGTAGACTACCTTATTACTATTATAGAAAAGGCTTACCTTAACCTACTACTAGAGCTAGGCACGATTACATAGGAGACTCCTAGGAGCTACTAAACCCTAGACCTAGTATTTAGGACTATAGGAATCTAACAAAATATATAGGAATATAGGACAAGGATAGACATAGAAATAGGATTAGACTATATACTAATCTAAACTATAATCCTATAGGTTTAGACTAGTACTAGAGCCTAGATATAAAGACTATAGTAGAAAAAGGTAGACTAGGACAAAATTAGGACTAGGGTAAAGAAGGAGGTATAAGAAATCTCTACTAGAATAATAGATATACTATAATAGCTCGATACGATAGCCTAGGAGATCTAAGAGATACTTACTAAGATAATCTAGGAGGACATCCTAAAGGCTAAACTATCTAAGTATACTAAAATGACCTAGTTAAAGGAGTATAGTAAGATAGTAAAAAAGATAAGATACCTAAAGAGGGAATAGAGCTAAGATAGAATAGAAGGGAACCTAGTAGTATACCTAATAGCCTTATAAGCTAAAGAAAAGTAGATTAGGAAAGATAGAAACCTAGGCTAGAGAAACATAGTAAAAGAAATTACTAAGGACCCGAATAGGATCTAGAAGCTAGCTAGGTAGGCTAGGGAAGGGGTAGGACAAAGATAACCCCCTTCTATAGTTCCTAGAGCTTAAGGATAAGGATAGTATAATACAAATAGAAAACTAGGGGAAAGTAGAAGTATTAGCCTAATACTTCTTTCTAGAACCGAGGGAAGCTAACTTAGAAGACATACAAAATACATCCTACCTAAGCCTATTCTAGATAGAGGTAGAAGTTAGAATAGGAGAGCTCTAGAAGATACTTAATAGGCTCCCTAAGGGCAAAGCCCTAGGACCTAATTAGATTATTAACCTAATACTTAAGGAATATAGATAGGAACTTGGACCTATACTATATAAGTTCTTTATAGTATACCTATAATAAGGATACTACCCTAAACCCTTTAAACACTCTATAATAGTAGTCCTAAAGAAACTATAGAAGCCGGACTATACCAAACTAGGAGTATATAGACCTATAGTACTACTAAACA
>LFZO01001546.1:0-13278 GCA_001578225.1 Pseudocercospora musae | reverse complement strand
GTTAGAAGCTACTCGATTAAGCTAGTAGACTAAAGTATTCGCATCTACCTTAAGCTAGAAGTAGATACCGAATAGCTATAGGTAGAACTTCTTAAGCGCTTTGTAGACCCTTAGGCACTCTCTCTTACCTATATCGTATCGCGCCTCTATAGGGTTCTATAAACCGGATTTATATCGTATAGGATACCGTATAGATAGCTCCTCCCTATCGTACTATATTAGTACCTTACTATAACCTTCCCTACTAGAATCGATAGCGACTACGATAGTCCCTACGCCTTCCGTATAGTTAATAGATACAAGGGCCGGGGCCGTAATCAATGCCTACGTAACCCTTTCCTTAGCTTACTAATACTCTTTGTCCTACCGGAACTCGGCGTCCTTTTGGAGGAGGGCAAAGAGTAGCTTATAGACAATCGAGAAATCCTCGACCTAGATCCTAAAGTAGGTTACTACCCTAATCTAGATCCGAACTTCCTTCTAATAGGTCGGAGTCGCCTAGTCCGCTATCTTCCTTATACGAGTAGTATCCGGATACCTAAGTAATAGATCGAACGAACTAGGCAACGGAGTTAGTAGCTCCTTATAGAAGAGTCGTCTAACGCAAGAGACTAAGCGGCGTATCGAAGCTCGTAATGTCCCTACTACCTTTATCTAATAGGATCTAGTTATATCCCGAAAAGATATCTATTAGCGAGGCGACGACATAGTTCCCGAAGGCTTCTAAGAAACTATTAGGGGCTAGGTATGTAGCAACGTATAGAATACCCGCCTAACCGATAACATAGTAGGTAGTAGAACTAACAAGTACCTCCTAAAAGGATTGCGTAGAGCGCTAGGTTAAAAAGGCTATACGAGTTACGTACGTCTAGCGTGCGCCCCTAGCGCGCGCCGCTTAGCATACTTAGGGCTTAGTAAGAGACCTTACCTTATCGAGGTCCTTATAACTATCCCCTTTCTCCTAGTATAGCTATCCCTAGCTATAGACAAACCTAACTCCTCGTTAAGCTATCCTATCTACGTATTCTCTTACGCCTCTAGCGCTTCGAATACGCTTCGCGTACGTTACTACTTCGTATAGCTAGTTACTACGCGAAAACTCTTTGTTACTATATAGTAGAATTTTCATGTTTCTACTAGCAACGTAGCTAGGCGGGTCTAGCGTATTCCTAAGAACGTATTGATTGTTGTTATTAGTAACTAGGTAGCCCGTATATAAGTAGTATCTATAATCTACCTAAAAACTTCCCCTATTTCCAAGCTTTCTACTAGTACCGCGCTAGTACCTCGCTAGCTCTACGCAAGCTCCTCTTATATTCTAACTAACCATTTTTATACTACTCTTAGTATAGACCTAGCTAGTACCCCGGTTGCGGTACGCAAGCGCCCCGCCGCTAGTCCTACTACCCTAGTTACGGCTAGCAAGCGCTTTAGGCCTAATATAGAAGGTTGTAGTAGATGCTTCTAGTATATAACCGCTAATAGTAAGAATAATCCTCGCGCGCTCCTCGTATACGTCCTATAACTAACCCGCTATAGAGGATCTAAATAATGTATACATTAGAGGTAATATATACCCTACTACTAAGAAGAAGTACTAGAGATGTACTAAGGGGCACTACCCCTATAAGCTAGTTATAGTACTATACCTCGTTGCGCTACTCTAGCGTATACGCGTAGCTCGCGCTAAGTACGCTACTTACGACCTAGACGATCCTAAGTATAGGGATAATCCTATCTAGGCCTAGATTGACCTTGATAAGATCTAGCAACGTCTAGACGTGTACGTAGACCGTACGTATCGCTTTCTTTTCGTACGCGTCGCGTCTACTAACCGCCTAGCTTTTCTAGAGGTTAAGAAATCCCTAAATAGCTACTACCGTAACAAGAACAAGATTACTAGTAACGGCACGCCCCTTAAGCGCAACCGCGGCGCTAGCATTACGCTAGCGACTACTAACGGTCTAGACCTAGTAGCTATCCTAGAGCGCATTAATATTAACCTCTCTAGGCTAGTAGAAATCGGCCGTTAGGTACGCATCTCCCTCGCATCCCTATCGCCTATTAAGCGTATACTAACCGTAATAGAACCTCGCCCTAAAGGGGGCATACACTACTATAGTAGTAGTCGATGCTACTATAGGCTTTCTACCTATGCCTAAGCCTAAGTAGGGTAGGGGTTCTAACGGTTACGAGAGTAACTAGCTCTACGGAGCTAGTTAGTAGGTTATACGCCTACGGCGCGCAAGCGCCGCGAACGCATAATTTTCTTCTATTCTAAGCTAGGCTAAACGCCCCTATTAATAGCGAAACGAGTATATATCTATTAACCTTGTCTTATCTTATTCTTATGTTCTCCGACTACGTCTCGCTTACGCCTTAAATGCGTTAAGCGCCGCTAAGTCTTCTATATGTTCTACTAGTTCCTAAGTGTTATATTCTTCTAGCTAGCCTACCTACCTAATAAGGTAGTAAGTCTCTCCCTTCTATACCTTCTTCTTTACGATTTCTTCTATGCGCTACTTATCCGCATCCTCTACGACTAGTATACTAACCTCATGCTCCTTGCCCTCGCGCCCTTTCTATAGCTCGAGTAGGGATATATAGAAAACATTGTAGATTCTCGTACGAGTAGGTAGCGCTAAGCGGTACGCCTACGCTCCTACTACGTTAATAATACGAAACGGGCCGAGATACTTTAGGCTAAGCTTCTTCTTTAGTAGATCTAGTCTAACATTCTTGGATAACAATAGTACCAAATCGCTAATACTATACTTCTAAGCCTTATAGTTAGTATTGTAGTACTTGGCTTAGTATTCCGCTACGGTCTTCTAGCGCTACGCAAGCGTCTCGTACGCTTTTCGTAGTCTTTCCGTAGCATCGATCGCCGCTAGTACCCTTCCTTCGGATAGCTCGTCCCGAGCTATAGGCAACGATATAGGAGCAACATCCGGATTATATCTATATAGTATATAGAAGGGGCTTATGCGTAGCGTAGGATATACGCTATTGTTATACGCGAACTCTACCTACGAGAGCTAAGACGCCTAGTCTACCTAGTTATTAGAATAATAACATCTTAGGTACTATTCTAGCGTCTAGTTAGTACGTTTAGTCTACCCGTTAGTCTACGGATAGAACGCTATACTAAGCTTACGCTTTATATACGACTCGTAGCAAAAGTCGCTCTAAAACTAACTAGTAAATAGAGACCCTCTATTACTAACTATTCTAGCTAGGATTCTAAACCTTCTAACTACCTCTCTTAGAAAGATATCTACTAGCTCTACTACTATATAGTTCTTTGTAGTCGGTATAAAGAGGCTTATCTTTATATAGCGATCGACTATTACGAGTATCGTAGTATAGACATAGATACCGAGCTTGCTTAGCGGTAGATCGGTAATGAAGTCTATTGTTAGCTCTTGCCAAGGTCTAGTAGGCATTGGTAGCATAGCCAACTCGCCGTATAGGCAATAGCGCCTCGCCTTCGACCTCTAGCATATCGCATAGGTAGAGATATACTCCGAAACCTCCTAAGCTAGCCCCGGCTAGGTATATTTCCTACATATTAGCTTAACCGTCTTAGCTTGGCCGAAATGTCCTATAAGGGGATCGTTATAGTACATACGCATTACCTACGTTCTTAACGCGAGGTCCTTAGGTATATAGATTGCCTCGCCTTAGAAAAGGATATCCTCTCTAATAGAATACTCCTCGAAGGTACTAGTCTCCTTAGTAGCCTTATATAGCTCCTTTACTATAGGCTCTAGCTACTATAGAGTACGTATAAAACTAAGTAGCAGGTCTAGTACCTAGTAGTAGGGTCCATTATCCTTGACTACCGTAGCCGCGACTCTAGCTAGGTAGTATACGAAGCTATTACGCTTCGTATACGTTATCGCTACCTTTTATATAGAGATGCATATCATAGTAGCTCGCTTTGCGACCGGCTCTACCTCTCTAGAAAGGTCTAACTAGACTAAGAGTTTAGCTTATAGCGTTAGTAATAGGTTACTCATCGCCTACGTCTCGCCTTCGTAGTTACTTCTCCTCGAAGGAGCGTCTATAGGGTTCCTTTTCCCTACTTAGTATTCGATAGTAAAATCGAACGGGGCTAGGAAGGTTGTCTACCTTGCCTACCTACCTACTAACTACTTTATCGTCGTAAACCCCTTTAGGTTCGCGTAATCTATAAGTATACGTACTATATACTACGAACCGTCGAAGTACGGTCTCTAGTACTTGAAGGACTCGACTACTACTAGTAGCTCCTAGTTATAGGTCTCGTAGTTAGTCTCTATAGGTATTATCTTTCTCGACTAGAAAGCGATAGGGTACTAGTTACTATCCTTCGCCTACTACGAGAGGATTCCGGCTAATGCGAATATAGACGTATCGGTTTCGAGGCGTAGGGGCTACGTAGGATCAAAGTACCTAAATAGCGATACTAAATAGAATGCATCCTTTAGGCTCCTAAACGCTTACTCCTTACTTGTGCCCTACTAGATTAGACCCGGCTTTCGGCCGTTCTTAGCTCCCTTAGAGAGGGCTATTAGAGGTATAATAATCTAGGAGTAGTTAGGTATAAACCTATAGTAGAAATTGTAGAACCCGAGGAAGGACTAGACTTCGGTAAGGGTAGAAGGACGCGGCTACTCGGTAATTGCGTCTACCCTACTCCTATCTATCGATACGCCTTCGGTACTAATAATAAATCCTAGGAACTCTACCTATTTCTTCTAGAATGAGTACTTCTTACGGTTAGCGTACAAGCCGAACCGCCTAAGCCTCTCAAGTACTACGCGTACGTTACGTACGTAGTACTCTTTGTTCTTGCTATATACTAGGATATCATCTAGGTAGACTATATAGTAGATATTAACTAGGCCTACTAAGGCTCGGTTAATATAACCCTAAAAGGTTGCCGGCGCGTTAGTAAGCCTAAATAGCATTACTAGGTACTCGTAGTATCTATAGCGCGTACGAAACGTAGTCTTCTACTTATCGCCTCGCTTAATACGAATACGATAGTAGGCGTCGACAAGGTCTAAGGATGTGTACTATTCCGCATCCTTCAACCTATCTATTGTCTCGCTAATAAGAGGTAGGGGGTATCGATTCTTGATAGTAATCTCATTAAGACTCCTATAATCGATATATAACTAAAGACTACCGTCTTTCTTTAGTACGAACAAGATAGGCGTACCCGCCTCGCTTGCGCTAGGTCTAATCTACCTATTCTCTACTACCTTAACAAGGTATTCTCGAAGGACCTAGAGCTCCCGCTCCGACTAATAATATAGGGGGCGATAGGGAGGCTTCTTCCTATCGACTAGGTCGATCGAGTACTCTACGTTAGCGTATAGCTAGCGTCGAGCCTCTAGTATTATAGTAAAGATATCCGCAAAGTCCTTAAACTCCTCTAGTAGATTAGGGTTATTAGCCGCTACGCCGGCGTCGCGCATACTTACTATATATACGTACGTCGCGTTACGCATTTCTTAGAAGAACTACTATGGCTTACTTACTATAATAGGTCTTACCTCGCTACTAGTACTATAGGTCTATATATCCGTTACGCTATCTACGATTACCCGCTAGTCCCTTCGCTAAGGCCTACCTAGTATAAGATCTAGGTTAGGCATTTCGAAGGCGTAAAAGGTACCGGTTATTACGCGTTCCTAACCCGANAACTCCTCTAGTAGATTAGGGTTATTAGCCGCTACGCCGGCGTCGCGTATACTTACTATATATATATATACGTCGCGTTATACATTTCTTTAAAGAACTACTATAGCTCGCTTACTACGATAGGTCTTACCTCGCTACTAGTACTATAGGTCTATATATCCGTTACGCTATCTACGATTACCCGCTAGTCCCTTCGCTAAGGCCTACCTAGTATAAGATCTAGGTTAGGCATTTCGAAGGCGTAAAAGGTACCGGTTATTACGCGTTCCTAATCCGATAAGTCTATAATGTATAGGCTTAGTATATACGCTCTATAATAGTATCCGCGTTCCCTCTAGAAACTATCGGTACTAGGTAGGATAGTATTAGCAATCTACTAGGGCTAGTATTAGAGGACAAACTCGCGCGAGATAATATTAATATCTACTATATCGTCTAATAGGCATTCGACGCGTATATCTCTATCCTATATTACTATTACGCCTCGTATACGTTACGATAGTATATATATTATAGAGCTACTAGCATTACCTATAGTACTTATCCTTAACTCTTAGTAGGTACTTTACCTTTTCCCTTATTAGCTACCTCGACCTTACGTATAGCCTACGAGTCGCTATCCTTCTATAGGTACTTGTTTAGGTAGTCGGGCTTGAAATGGCCCTTCTTCCTATACCTATAGTATTTAACTAAAGATAGGTCCTAACTAGGCTTCGAGTCTTTAGTCTATATAGGCTTCTCGTCTACTTTCTTATCGCGTCCGCCCTACTCCTTACTACTACTATAGTTATTAAGGCGGCGCTTCTTCTTTAAACCGCTATAGTCCTCCTTATCCTACTCTCGTTTCTTACTAGATAGTCTATCTAGCGTCTCGATATAAGCCGCGAGCTATACTAGTTCCTACCTTAGCTCTAGAATAGTATAGTACTTAACGATAGTACTACGTAGCGTAGGCTATAACTTTACGAGTAGGTAGCGTATACGCTACGCCTTAGTATAGTCGCTTAGCTAATCCTCTAGTACTACGAGTTCGAGGACAAAGTTCTAAACTATCTAGTTCTTACGCTAATGCGCTACCTTATACTCGAGGGTTACGTCTAGTATATAGTTTATAGGATCTCCTATATAGTTAACGTAGAAATCCTTAAAATCTTTGTAGGTATAAGTACTTAGGTCTTCGAGATCGTAGTTATTATACTACTTCTTATACGTATCGCCTACGAGGTATATAACCCTATATAGCGTCTTGCTATAGTTAGTACGATATACATTTCCTAATAATGCAAAGATTAAGGCTAGTTCCCTAAGGAACCTCCTTACCTCTTTAATAGTATTATTCCTAAAGGGTTTTAGCTCTTTTAGTCTAGGCTTACCTATCGTAATATCCTTAGCTACGTCTATTACGCTTAGTATAGGCGCCCCGCTATATCCTCGCGATAGTATAATACTAAGACTAAGCCGAGAGGATAGGGTCCTATAGATACTCTCTATAGACCTATCCTTAGAATTACCGGTATCCTAGTCGGACTCTAGCGATACTTAGCGATTAGACCGCTTAACGCTTATACTACGCCGAGTATCCGCTAGTACTAATCCTACGTCGCGCTATATACGTAGCCTAGCATTTTTACGCTCTAGCTCCTAGGCTTAGACTTCTTATTTAAGTAGCTTCTACTCGGCTCTCGAGCGCGCGATTCGCTCGTTTAACGTAGCCTACCGCTCGCTAAAGGTCGTCTAACGTTCTTTATTCCCCTAGGGGCGATCGTCGTCCGTAGGCGCCGTAGTGTTACTACCTAACGTACTCGGTTCGCTTACGCTTATCGTATAGTATTCTATAGGCTACTATAGGGATAGACTTATTAGAACTATTAGGGGCTAGGTATATAGTAACGTATAGAATATCTACCTAACCGATAACATAGTAGGTAGTAGAACTAACAAGTGCCTCCTAAAAGGATTGTATAGAGCGCTAGGTTAAAAAGGCTATACGAGTTACGTACGTCTAGTATATATCCCTAGCGCGCGCCGCTTAGTATACTTAGGGCTTAGCAAGAGACCTTACCTTATCGAGGTCCTTATACCTAGAGCTACTAATATAGTATCCCTTATTAGCTAGTAGCTATATAACCTCCTAGCTACCTAGGTTAATAGTAGCAATCTCCTTCTTATACTTCTTATAATACTTCGAGTCGAAGTCGCTATTAGTAAACGTAAGGCTTAGGTTCTACTAACCTATCTTCTTAGGAATAGATATAACTAGAAAGATTATAGTCTTACTAACGAGCTTAGTACCTTACTAATAGTTCTTATTTTTATTAACGAAGATAGTAATACTCTTAGCTCGCTTCGTACTATTATAGGCGAAGTCGACTAGGCTCTATAGGAGCGCTATTAGACTATCCTAATACTTAAGGGTTATAGTTAGATAGTTAAGTTAGTAGTAGATATTAATACCCTACTCTTTAATAATAGTAAGCGATAGATAGGCCTTAGAGAGCTCCTTTTCCTTAAGAACTAGGTTCTTAAAGTCGATAATTCTATCTATTCCGTAGTATAGATCTATTATACTAGCGGTAATAGTAACTAATAGGCTCTCTCTAGCCCTATCGAGAATAGTAAGTAACTATCGAGTTACCTTAATCTTTGCCTAGTAGTTAGTAATACCTATAATAATCTTAAAGATATTAGTAAGATTAGTAACCTAGGCAAGCTCGCTATTCTCTAGAACTATAAAGATCCTAAGCGAAGTAGCGCTCTAGCCTAGCTAAACAATAGTAGTAGGTTAACCAAACTAATAAGCGGTCGAGGAAGAGGTAGGGGAAGCTAGGTTAGTAGAAACAAGTTACTATTCTTTAGCTATATTAGAAGGCTTAGTCGGTTAGGAAAGGGAAGAATAGATAAGTAGGTATAGATATCTATTAATAAGGGTATTAGAACAAAGACTATAGGTAGATGTTTACTTATAACTATAGGCGTATATATATATATATATATCTACTTAGAGGTTCGAGTAAATTTATACTTAGATAGTTGTACGTATACGGGTACGCGGGCGGCCTATCCCGAAACCTTAGGAAGTAAAGATTTACTTTTTCGAAGTTTCGTATTTATCCCTATTCGTAAAAACGATTCTGTCCCTTACCTAACTAAAGATAGCCTAAGTTAATCTATAACTATTAGCTACCTTACGATCTAGCTTTCTAGGAAGTAGTCTAGTAAGGCTTTTACTAATAATCCCTCTAGGGATTATTAGATCGCGAGATTACCTCCTAATCTACCGATTAGTCTATAGTCTTCTATATAAAAGTAGTATATACTTTTTCTATATAGGCTACTCGTAATCCGGTTTATATAGACGTTCCTTCCTTTATACTATTTATAGATAGGAAGGTAAGTAGCTAACTAGCGTATCTATCTATAATTACTAGTATCTAGCTAGTAAGGCTTCTATAAGCGCCTTCCTTTCTATATATCTCGCTTAGCTAATATTAACTTATATACGTAGAGATAGTATATCGTAGAACCTTAGTAAAGAAATAGCTTAGTAGCCGAAAGCTCCTACTAATTATTCCTCCTAGAAGTTATTATAAGTCGAAATCCTAAAAGTAAATCCTAAAGGTCTACTAACTCTAAACATAGTATAAGTATAAAGGAGATATACGTAGTAGTATAATAGTATTATAAATAGAAGATTAGAAGGAATAAATATTCTCGAAAAAATACTAAATATCTAATAGTAAGTCGTTTTACCTTCTAGTTAGTACTTCTAGGACTTCCGGATCCTCCTCGGTAAACTAATTATCGTTAAGATCGTTATTATCTAACTCGTAGTCTAGCTCCTATATCTAGTCTAACTAAGATCTAGTATCTATATTAACCTTAGGTTCTAGCTCTAGTTAGTTATATATTAAGCTAAATTAAATATAGCTAACCTATATATATCCGTCCCTTTCTTCTTAAGTTATTACTAATAGCTTACTAAGCCTTATCTATAGTTACGTAAATTCTTCTAATAGCTTAGTATTTAGTATAGTATTTAGATCCTTACGAAAAGGATTAAGGTCTCTAGTAATATTCTCTACGTCTACTAATACTTCCTTATTAGTCTAAGGAGATATAGTAGGTTCCCTTATAAAGTCTATCTTCTTTAGATTTATGTATAGCTATATATACTTTAGTATAGAAGTATCTATCTCCTAAAGTCGATAAGCTATACTATTATAGAGTACTTCCTAAACGCGATATAGTCCTTTCTAGTAGAAAGTAAGCTTATATAAAAAGCTCGTTTTTAACTTAGACTAGAAGATAAGAATAAGGTCTCCTTTCTTAAATAGGATATAGTCTATATCCTAAGTATCGTTAAAGTACTATTTTATCTCTTCTTAAAGGCGTCTTTAGTAAGCGAGATCTTCTTCGATAGTACTAGTTATTTCCTCTAGAGCCTTAGTATATAGATAGAGTAGGTCGGAACGGTCCCTAATAGAATCCTAGTTAAAGATACTATAAGTGCGATAGGTAAGTTCGATAGGTAGTACTACTTCCTATCCTATTATAACTTTAGTAGACGTAAGACTAGTTATCCTAATAGCCGTTATACAATTAGCCTATAGGATAGTAGATATATAGTTAGTAATAGGTATCCGCCTATCTCCTCTATTAGTAAGCTTAGCGATAATATCGAGAAGAGCTTTATATCTAATTTCGACTATAGCGTTCGACTCTAGATAGTATAGCGATATCTTAACTATCTTAGCTCTATAGCTAACGATTAGCGCTTAGACTTCCTCTATAAAGTTAGTTAGAGTATTATTTAGTACTACCTTAGTAGGGGTACCCTATCTACAAAATATCTCCTTCTATAGGAACTTAGCTATATATACTACTATAATCCTTTTTAATAAGAAGTAGAAATACTATACTTCTAGCTATCGGGATAGCGCTTCTCGAGCTACTAGTATACTATTATTACTATTAATATAGATAGATAGATACGTTCTTGTATTACTATACTATTCTAACTAGAAATAAGTAGCTATCTCTATATATTCCTTTAGGAGGGAAAAAGCCCTATATCCTATCTTCCTAGCCTCCTTAAAGCTCCTTCTAGTTTTGTATAGTATTAAAAACCTCTACTCTTCCTTATATTATTAGGGTTACTAGGCCCTACCCTTAGTTATACTAGTCTTTTAAACATTAAGAGGTTCCCTATATCTCTATCGTCCTAACTAGATCGTGTTTACCTCCTCTAGTTTAGGATCCTTTAGCTTATTCTCTTATAGCTTTTTAGGCTAGATAGGAGGGCCTCTAGTTTAGGGAATAAGGTAGTATCCCTATCCCTTTCCTCTCCTTCTTCCCTTTCCTTTATAAATATAGATCCTTATCCTTCCTCCTATTTTCTAGTTAACTTCTATATTAGCTCTCTACTAAGCTAAGAACTATTCCTACCCTTACTTAGTATCTAGTTATATAACCTATAGCGCTAGAAATTAGATTTCCTATATTAGCCTCTATACTTAAAAGTTAGGTATTCTTTATAGGCTACCTTGTATATAGTATAAGGAGTAGTTTGTATTAGATACCTAGCCCTTAGAACTAATATTATATTACCCTTAGGGGAGCTAGAGCCTAGGAGGCAAATCTAGGACTATACTTCCCCTAGGGGCTATAGGCTTTAGGGTATTCTAAGTACTTCGACCTTTATATTTCCTCCTCCTTCTAGTACTTATTAAAATCTCCTCTTTAGTTATTCTACCCTCCTCTTTAGGACAATTAGTCCTAGGTTACTACTTTAGTCCCTTATTCCTAGGATAGATTCCCTTCCTAGCGAGGTTAGCCTATCGATTCGGTATTAGTTCTTATAATAGTTATAGCTACGCTAGGCTCGATAGATAGCTAGACGGTTTTCTAAATCGCTAGTCGCCTTAGAGCTAGACTCCTTTACGCCTAGGCGCTTATCTTAGCTATTAGGCTACGCTATAGGATAGGAGAGATTTGGCTCTATTAACGACGTCGTCGCCTCTAGGTTCGTAGCTAGTACTACGTATAGGTACTCTCCTTTACTAGCCTTACTATTAATATAGATAGTATCTATATACTAGCGCTTCCCTACTAATTACTAAGTAGGTATACGAAGCTTACTAGTATAGTAGTAACTGTTATAGAAAGTATAGTTAGGATAGCTTTTATAGTACTTAGAAACGTTAGCCTAGACTCTATCCTACTAGTACTACCTCCTTATAAGGTTAAAGATCCCTTTAGAAGCTCGGTATCCGGTTTCCTCGTAAAGGGTATATAATATTTCTTATTAGGCTTTAGTATTATCGATAACTCTCTATAACGGGGCGTTAACTATAGACTAGTACTATAGATATATATCCTTAACTATAAATCGATGTACTTGCTTAATAATACGCCGATACTAGCTTCTAGAGATCCCTAGAGCTTTCCTACTATATATAAGGAAGTAGGCGATATAGTAAGAATTATTAGAATACTTCCTATTAAGGATATCTAGACGTCCTAGTAGGTTAGGTATAACCCGAGAATTTGGGTTCGGGTTCGGTTTCTTAGTAGGAACTAGACGATTGGTATAGGTTCGGATATAGAACCTACTATAACCTAGACTCGATAAAAGTTATCGTAATCTAGCTAGCCTTTTAGTAGTATGTATCGCATATATTAGTCGTCGCATCGCGTTAAATTGCAACTATAGAAATGTATAGCCGGCTATATAGCTAGCCTTTATTATTAAAAGTAACGTTAGAACCCGAGGAATTTCGGGTTCTTAGCGTTATACCTAGACAATTGGGTTAGGTTCGGGTTTCAATCCGAACCTAACCTAACCTAACCTACTAGGACGTCTAAGGATATCGATACGCTCGGTTTCCTTAGTACCTTCCTCTTCGTCTATACCGGTAGCTATAGTACCTTCTTCGATAACTAGATATATATTAACGTAGAAGGTTAAAAAGAACGTATAGTTAATTACTATATCTACGTCCTCTACTTCTTATATCTTCGTAATATTCTTATCTATAATAGGCTTACGAGATAAGGCGTCTATAGTAGAGTATAGTTTCCTAGGAATATAGATAGTATCGAAGTTAAAGAGGTAGATCTATACTATCGATCTAGCTATCGCTAAGTTTAGTAAATTAGAAGCTACTCGATTAAGCTAGTAGACTAGAGTATTCGTATCTACCTCGAGTTAGAAGTAGATACCGAATACCTAAGGGCGAAACTTCTTTAATTAGACGTCCTAGTAGGTTAGGTATAACCCAAGAAATTGGGTCCGGGTTCGGTTTCTTAGCGGGAATCGGACGATTGGTTTAGGTTCGGGTTCTAGGACCTACACTAATTTCGGGTTAGAACCCGGACTTTTTCTAGGTTCTATAAGCGTTACTTAAAAGACCGGCTATACTACTAGCTACATAAAGGAAGCTTTACTTTTATACTACTTAGTACTCGTCCTATAGTATCTACGTATCGCCTAGGTCGCTATTGCCGTAGAAACCTTAGGTAGGTTACGTTATAAATTTCTAAGCTATATTGCTAATTCTTACCTTACGAAAACTTCGATATTAA
>LFZO01001543.1:0-13642 GCA_001578225.1 Pseudocercospora musae | reverse complement strand
AAGAGGAAGTAGACTAATCTAACTAGACTAAGAGTTAAGGGGAGTATTAGAAATAGACTCTCTCTACCTAGTTGTCTCTTAGTATTGTCTAGGCTAGCTAGCCTAATTAGGCCTAGCTTAGGGGCAATTCTCCTTTATCTTTGTATTTGTAGTCTTAGATAGACCTTTATCCTTTTTATCTACTACGAATTGGGTTCCTTGGTATACCTACTCTCCTCCGCCTACGTAACAATGTTTAATAGTACGCTCTAATTAACCGTCCGATTGCGAGTAATATACTATAGTTACAAAGAACCGAGTACCTAGTTTCTTAAAAACTATCTATATAAACTCGCTTATCTAGATCGGATCCCGATTACTAATAATTATTAAAGGAAGGCTACGCTCTAATTCGATATATCCCTAGATCTAATCTACTCTATACTACTAGGCTAACTAAGTAGACTTAGCCTTCTATAGTATTACTCTCTTACTAAATTTATATATTTCTATAAGGAAACTATTATAGCCTTCGTAATTAGGCGGTAAGCTATATACCTAATCCGCTATTACTATATACTACGGTATAGGGAGGTATTTAATAGGTTATAGCTTCCTATAGGGTAGGTACCGGAGCGTCTAATTAAGGACGCATTTAGAGTAGTACTTAATATACCTCGTAACCTCGTTACTAATGTTACAATCACGGGCCTAGTTAGCCTATCTAGAGTCGAAATAGGCCAAGAAGGCCCGGGGCGACCCGTCTTAGCCTATAGGCATATATCTTCCCTCTAGATACCTCTCTTCCCTTTCTTCCTTAGCAATTCGAGTAGTTCTAATCGAGTACTATACACTACGTATTATATACCTCTTTTATATACGAATTGCCCTCCTAAAGCGTACTACGTAGTACTTAAAATAGTATAGAAGAAAGTAAAGGCCTCGGTATCCAACCCGGTTAGCTAAGAAAACAACTAGGAAAACAACTAGGAAAACCTTCCTAATACCGAATAGGATAATAATTCCTCTACCCCGGCTAATAACTCGCTAGGGGACACTATCGACAACGATGAGAGGTAGGGCGGCGCCGAAGAGGACCTTAATAACGAGGTCCTAGCGGCCTAGCTCTAGTACGAGGAAGAATAGGCTAAATAGGCTAAACAATGCCTCGAATTGGCCTATCTTAGGAAAAGAATAGCCGACATGGCTTAGGAAGCCTCCCTCCTTATAGATTAAGGGGGTACTTAACTAAGCGCGGCCCCCGCTATACTATCCTCTATACCTACGGAATCGGCTATCCCTAAGGCGAGGAACCTCTATATATTCGAGGGCAAGGGGCGTATAGACTACGACTAATAGGTTACCGACTACGACCGTATCTTTAGGCGGGCCCCTTATATCTATTCTATAGAAGAAATAAAGGTAGACCTAGCCGAGGAATAGATAGAGAGGGAGTAGTAGATTAAATAGAAGCGATATACCGCGTATTCGGACCTAGAGGAGTATACCTAGGAAAGGATAAAGTAGGTAATGCTAGACTCTATAGGGACGAAAGAAGAACGTCGCTAATTAGCCCTAGATAGGCTAAAGAGGGCTAACTAGGAGAGTTATACCCTATCCGAGCTACTAGACTATATAAAGATCTAGTAGGATAAGGTCGAAGAGGATCGATAGGACTATATAATATACGACTTTGTAGCGGCTATAGATAAGAAGATCCGCTACCGCATCGAGATAGGCTAGTAGCGCTTCTAGATCCTAATCGAGGTAGAAGAGGTAGCGAACGCCTACTACCGCTCGCTAGAGAACGAGCGTAGGTCCTATAGGGATAAAGACTATAATAAGAAGCGTAGCCGCTCCGGCTCGGATAATAGTACTACTAGCTCGGCTTCGGACAAGCTACCTAGGAGCTCGGGAGGCCGTAGCCGAGGTAGGAAGGGCCGAAGCTCCCTATAGAGGCGCTAGAACGCCCCTAATAGGTCCGAGAAGGATAAAGAAGTCCCCTAGTACTAGTACTACGGTAAGATAGGCTACAAGAGGCCCTAATGCCCTACCTATAATCTAGAATCGGGAAAAGACAAACCCGCCTAGTAGCCCTCCTAGCTATAGTAGGCTAGGTTATCTATACCGAGGAACAAAGGAGGAGCGCGGAGCCCGGTAGACCAAGACGGGTTAACCGGGACTAGTTCTAGTTAATCTAGCTAGATGTTAAGCTACAATAGGGCAAGAACTCCTATATACTTAGAGGGCTTATCGATTGCGGCTCTTAGGCTAATATCTTAGATAGTATAGTAGCTAAAGAGGCTAGCCTTACCCTAAGTAATATAGACGCCGAGCGGTATAAGACCCTTAACGGCTAGTCGCTAGCTATAAGTAGTAAATACTATATAACCTACGAAGTGTCGGATACGAGCGGTTAGTAGCGAGGCTATATAGACAATTTCGCTATCGGAAGGATCTATAGCTTCGACATCGTACTAGGGATGCCCTAGTTAGAACAATAGAACCCTTCGATCGACTTCGTAGCTAAAACGGCTATCTAGAGGAGGAAGGGGGCTCGTAGGTAGCGTACCTACGCTATATCGGGCCCCTCCGACTTCTCGAGGGTTATATTAGATAGGGACATGCGTCTCTTCGTAATATCGATAGTTAAGATAGACTAAGACGACCCGAATAGCCTCCTACCGGAGTACGAATACCTCTATAGGATATTCGAGGAAGGAGACGCGTCCCTACTTCTTAATTATAGCCTACATGAGTTGTCTATTAACCTAATAGAGGGCAAGACCCCTCCTTATAACCCGCTATATAACCTCTTAGAGACTAAGTTAGTAGTCTTAAGGAAATACCTCGATAAATATCTCGAGAAGGGCTAGATCCGCCTATTAAAGTCCCTAGTAGGTACCGGCATCCTCTTTGCTAAGAAGAAGGATAGTAGCCTATAACTATACGTCGACTACCGGGGCTTGAACGCTATTATAGTAAAGAATCGGTATCTATTACCCCTTATATAGGAGTCCTTAGACCGTCTCGCGAATACTCGGATCTTTATAAAGCTTAATATCCGAGATGCCTACTATAGGATCCGTATTAAATAGGGGGACGAATAGAAGACCGCTTTCTATACGAGATATAGGTACTTCGAGTATACTATAATACTATTTAGGCTTACGAACGCCCTAGCGGTATTCTAGAGCTATATCCTTAGTACCTTATCGGACCTAGTAGATACGATCTATATCGTCTACCTAGATAACATCCTAATATACTCCTAAAACCTAGAGGAATATACCCGATACGTTACTACTATCCTCGAGAGGCTCTAACGCTATAAGCTATATACGAAGCTTAGTAAGTACGAGTTCAATAGGGACCGGATTGGGTTCCTTAGCTATATAATTACCCTAAATAGGGTCGAGATAGAGCTAGAAAGGGTCGTAACGGTTAAAGAGTAGCCCGAGCCGAGGAGCGTAAGGGATATACGTATCTTTATTAGGTTCGCTAACTACTATCGGCGTTTTATTAGGCACTTCTCTAGGATAGTAGCTCCGCTAAACCGCTTAACGGAGTAGGGGCCTAATATAGCTAAGGATAGGCGAAGGCAACGTAAGGAAGAGTCGTAGCGGCTTACCCTAGACTAAGAAGCGAAGTTAGTATTTAAACGGCTTAAGGAGGCGTTCTATACGGCCCTAGTCCTAAAGTACTTCGAACTATCCCGACTAATTAGGGTCGAAACGGACGCCTCGACCTACGCTATATCGGGCGTTATAATACAATAGCGTAAGTATAAGGGCAAGACGTACTAGTTCCTAGTAGCCTTCTTCTCGCGGAAGATAAATAGCGCGGAAAGGAACTACGATACCTACGATAGCGAGATACTAGAGGTAGTCGAGTACTTCAAGTACTAGAGGTACTACTTAGAGGGCGTATAGTACTAAGTAGAAGTTATTATAGACTATAACAACCTTAGATAGTTTATAACGACTAAGGAGCTTACGAGGCGCTAGGTTCGCTAGGCTAAATAGCTCTCTATTTTCGACTTCTATATCTCGTACTATCTAGGAAGGGAAAACGGGATAGCTAATAGGGCTAGTAGGCGCCCTAACTATATAGACGTAGACTACTCTAGTTACTAGGTAAGCGAAGAGGACTTACGTACTCCCCTCGAGAGATTATAGAAGCAACTCGTAGGCGAGGAGCCCTAAGATAGATCGATAAGGGTCGCCTCGGTACGAGGGGGACCGGACGGAGGTAGCAAACCCTTCGTCTACCTCGCTAGTATAGCTAGGGTAGGGGAGGTATAGAATAGCCTTACGAATACTATTCGGGTAGTACTAGGTACCGACGCTAAGGCGATTAGAATTAGGGAGGCCCTCTAGGATAGAGACGAGGTACAATAGCTATAGCTAGCGCGGTAGAAGGAATCCTAGGGGTTCCTCTTCTACTAGGATACGATATACGTACTAGTAGGCCTACTTCGCCTAGAAACCCTCTAGCTCTACTACGACGACCCTATGTCGGGACACTTTAGGTTCGAAAGGACCCTATAACTAGTACGAAGAGGGTACTACTAGCCTAAAGTTAGGCACTACGTTAAGGATTATACGCGTAGCTACAAGGCGTATATCCGAGTAAAGCCTCGGAGGCACCTACCCTATAGGATACTATACGCTAAGAAACCTTCTAAGGCGCTATAGGAGGATCTAACGCTCGACTTCGTTACTAATCTACCTCCGAGTACCGTTCTAGGCTAAGCCTACGATAGCGTCCTTGTTATAGTAGATAGGTACTCTAAGATAGCCTATTATATCCTATATCGGAAGGAAATTATCGCCGAAGGACTAGTAGACATCTTCTTAAGAGAGGTAGTCCGTCTATATAGTATCCTACGGTCTATTACGTCCGATCGGGGACCGATCCTTACGTCTAAGTTCTAGAGTAGCCTCTACTACTACATAGGGGTCCGTAGGGGCCTTAGTACTACCTACTATCCCTAGACTAATAGTCAAACCGAGCGCTAGAACTAGACGATAGAGCAATACCTACGTATTTACTATAACTTCGAATAGGACGACTAGGCACGCCTCCTAAGCCTAGCCGAGTTCGCCTATAACGATAGTTAGTATATAGTAATAGGGGCAACGCCCTTCTAGACGTATAACGTCTAGGATCCGCTCTACGCTAGGTAGCCCGAAATGCCTTAGGTAGAGGGAAAGGCGTCCTAAGCTAAGGCGCTTATAGCTAGAGTAAGGGACATTCGGGACGGCCTAAAGGCTCGGCTAGAGAAGGTAAAGGAATATTAGGCCCGATAGTACGACAAAGGATAGAAGCCTAAGACCTACGCTATCGGCGACTAGGTATACCTTAATGCGAGGTTCCTCGATATAGTCCGCTAGTCGAAGAAGCTAGACTACAAGTACATAGGGCCCTTCTAGGTATAGAAGGTAGTTAACGATACGGCGTACCGCCTCGAGCTACCTAAGGGCTTTAATATATACCCTACATTCTACGTATCCCTCCTCGAGGACTATCTCGAGCCGGAAGTAACCTAAAAGGATTAGGAGGATCCCCCCGAGGTACGGGCGGCTAACCCTAATATATATAAGGTCGAAAGGATTATCCGGAAGGAAAGGGGGCCTAATAGGAAGTAGGAATACCTTATATCCTAGAAGGGGTACGGAGAGGAGGAAAATACCTAGGAACCGGTAGGATACCTAAGCAAGGCGGCTCTTAAGGCGTTCGCTAGGCGAATAGAGGATTGAAAGAGGCCCTAAAGGAACGTAAGTACGAGGTAGTATCCGTCCCTTACGTAAACGGATAGTATTCTACTATAGGGTAGTAACATAGTATAGATAGGAGCCCTTCCGGTACTAAATAAACTCTCCTCTCCTACTACGGGCTAGTACCCTTAATATTTAGTAACACGTACCTAAGCAAGGCGTAATAGGCGTAGAGACGGGCCTAGATAGGGCGAGGGGAGGTAATATAGACAAACCCGAGGGAACTTAGCCTCGGTTAAACTACATTTAGGTATATCTAGCTAACTCCTCGCTTAAGGGGCGCGAATAGCCTAAAACGGGCTAACTAGGGGCGACTAGAACTACTAACCTAAAACTCGACTCGTATTAAGTAAGTATATAGGTCCTCTTAATCTAAAAGGGCTCTACTAAACCCCGAAAGAAATCTCATCGACCTATCGGCCCCGAAAGACCTCCTAAGGGATTACGAAGTTACGAACTCCCTAGATAGGTCGTTAGGAGTCGGCGACTCCTTTACTAGCTCTACGAGGGAGGTACGGGCCTTACTAGTAGGTATACGACCTAAACCGCGCTAAAACGCCTTAACTTAACCTACGTATAGCTAAAGGCGGGCGCTTAGGCCCTTCGCGACCTCCTTCTAATCTCTCTCGAGCCCCTTTATCTTCTTTTAAGACGATACGTAGCTATTTCTAATACGCTTACGCTTCTTAACGGAAGTCTAGTCGAATAGGGTTAGTAAGGGCTAAAAGGGGTTAAGGCGATCTACATATACCCTAGTAGCTATATTACGCTCTATCTCTTCTTTTATCGCGGTATCGTAGTCCTTCTAAGGGCCTAAGGAAGGTTAGCTAAGGCAAACTAGGGAAAGGGGGGTCGAGACGGACTAGATATATTAAATTCGGCCTTGCCTATATAGGCATAAAGATTGCCGGTGCCTTCGAAACGTAGATACTTCCTAGAGGGCTCTAATTAGCGTAACCCGACTCTATATAGGCTAATACGTACTTCTTGACCTTCTCGTAGACCGACATATAGGCTTAGTAGGCCTCTTTAGCCTTCTTCGCGTTAGTCGGGTTATCTAGGGCCTCCTAGCGCAATCCGTTAGCTGCCTTAATAGTAGGCTCGTATTCTACGGGAATCTAGACGCTAGTTAGCCCTATCTAACCTATCTTAGACTAAAACGACTTACTTAGAAGTAGCCCGAGCTACGAGAGGTATACTTTAGGTAGTCGAAGTATTAAGTCTCGTTAGTAAGGTCCTCCTTATAGTTAGACGGGTCAATTTAAAGGTACATAGCCTTAAGAAGGCTAATACGGCTACCGCCGGTATAGCCCTACATAATATTAGTACAATTAAGGTACGGATTGCCGTTGAACTTTATATAGGTCGCTATTAGGCCGAAACGGGCCGAAAATACTTAGAATAATATAGAGGCTACTAGCGATAACTAAAAGGGGGGCTACTACTAGAGAAATAGGGACTACTATACTAAGTTAGCCCAAATTGCCTTAAGAGGGGTCGATAGGGGCTTGCTCCCCCTAGCGCTAGGCGCGGGAGTAGGGGGAGCGGTAGTAATAGAATATATACCTAGGGGTATAAATTGTAAAAGGGAACAAATTAAATAGACTTAGATAGCTTAAATCTACGCGGCTAACGCGGTAATAGCGTTATTGCCGCCTAAGTAAGCTTTACGAACAATAGTAAGCGTCCTTTATATATAATAAGAGGCTATAAGTAAAGTTTTCTATTCTAGGCCTCCGGGACGTAGGCCTATAGAGGGGGGGGGGGCAATGTTACAATTACGGGCCTAGTTAGCCTATCTAGAGTCGAAATAGGCCAAGAAGGCCCGGGGCGACCCGTCTTNCCTAAGTAAGCTTTGCGAACAATAGTAAGCGTCCTTTGTATATAATAAGAGGCTATAAGTAAAGTTTTCTATTCTAGGCCTCCGGGACGTAGGCCTATAGAGGGGGGGGGGGCAATGTTACAATTACGGGCCTAGTTAGCCTATCTAGAGTCGAAATAGGCCAAGAAGGCCCGGGGCGACCCGTCTTGGCCTATAGGTATATATCTTTCCTCTAGATACCTCTCTTCCCTTTCTTCCTTAGTAATTCGAGTAGTTCTAATCGAGTACTATACACTACGCATTATATACCTCTTTTACAACTAAGATAGCGGATATAGAAGCTAGCGTATACTCGTACGTATATACGGTAGTGCCTAGCGTAGTAGTACTAGTCGTAAGCTATTTAGAAGATCTCCTTATATAGAGCTAGTAGGATATAAAGGCGCTTACGACCGTCTACATTATCTTTAAAGAAAATAAGATCGCCTCGTAGGAAAAATTAGAGCCCGAGTAGGCTACCTTCCTACTCGCCGTTTAATTAATCGGATTGTACGTCTACCTTAGGGACCGCTAGTACTTCTACTATACTAGCCTATACCTCTACGTCGGCTTACGTTTCCTAGTAGCTTTGTTCGGTTATATTCTATTCCTCTACTATTGTACGCAAGCGGCGTCCCTCGACCTCGCGTAGCTATACTAGGATCCTAGACTAATACTTATCTATAGAGTAGCCGCGCTTAAGGTCCTACTTAAAAGGCTCCGAGAGTAGAAAACTAGTTCCTCTAGCGAGGTAAAGGTATAGCTTATATACTCGTCGATTATATTAGTATAGAAGTAAAGGGAGCTATCGTAGTTAGCCTACTAGTTATTATCGGTATACGTATAGAACATATCGAGTACGTCGTTATTTAGGGCTAGGTTATTATACGCTAGGGGGTCGAGCGTATCGCCTATCTAGTCCTCTACGCGATTAAGCTCCTCGACTAGTCTACTTAGTATATCTAGGATACCGTATAGTCGTCCTAGTCTATAGAGTACCTTTAGGTATAGGAACTAGGAGAGGTATTGTCCTACCTATACTAACCGGAGGTTAAGCTTATCTATAGATATAGTTATAGTTAAGCTAGAAGCTATACTAATTCCTAAGGCTATAATATAGTTAGAGAAAACGTACGTCGGTTAGCGCGTTACTTATAGGATATATCTAGTCTTATAGGCTATCTAGACTAAACTACTAATCTTAAGCTTAGTCGCGCTATATCTCTTTTCGATATCTATAAGAGCTTTACTAAGATATATAATAACTTAGACTTTACTAGCTAGGAAACGTATCGCCTTTCCGTTCTCTACTATAGGCTCTAGGTTATCCTAAACGTAGTATAGTACCGCTACGAAGCCCCCTATATAGGCGTCGAGATTAATATATATTGGTCTATCGGGGTCGGTATAGTAGGAGAACTTAACCTTACGATATAGCTATTTAAGTATATTGAAGGCTTTGCGCTCTATATCTAGTAATACGTCTAGCTCGAAGGCCTAGGTATAGGCTATATACCTCTTATACTTAGAGCCCTTATTAGAGGGCAATAGGCGTAGTAGCTCTTTCTTTCTTAATTCGAACGGCGCGACGATCGTTAAGAAATACGGGATATACTATCTCTACTAACCTATGAGACCTAGGTAGAATTTAATATCCTTAAGGATAGTAGGAAATTTTAGCTCTAATATAGCTTTTACTTTCTCTTCGTATATTGCAAAGCCTAGCCTAGAGATCCTCTACCCTAGTAGGAAAGTAGACGGGTAAGCGATAATAGACTTATATAGTACGATACTAATATCGTAAGAATTGAGTAGGCTAAATACCGCCTCTAGGTATACTATATACTCCTTAAATATATACGAGAAAATAACGATATTATTAATATAGGCGCGGTAGTAGTACCTATATAGCTTTAAGATCTTGTCGAGCTACCTCTAAACGTATTAGACGCTATTAGAATATCCTATAATCGTAACGTGTATCTATTCTTACCCTCGGTAGCTATTAATCGCGAATTTAGTATAATCTTTAGGCGCTACTACCTACTAGTAGAAGAACGCTACTACGTCTACTATAGTTATATAGGCGTAGCCCCGGAGCGCTTTAATAATATCCTCCTAACGTAGTAACGGATAGAAGTCTTTAACGGCGATCTTGTTTAAGCTATAGATATCGACTATAGCTCTACCTTTACGTACTAGTTTATCGCCTACTATAACGTTCTTCTAGACTACGAAGATAGGGAAGCTAAACTACGTCGCTCTCGAGGTAAAGGATATCTTGCCCTACTCGTAGAGAGGGTCGAAGGTCTTATTAACTATCTCTTTATCTAGTCTACTAAGTAGGTAGGTTACTATCGGTATCTTTGTATCTTTATAGCTAGGCTTAATAGTTACTCGCATTATATCCTTCTATAGGATTTTAACTATAGTACCCTTATCGACCTAAAGCCGCTCGTACTTATATACTAACTCCTCGATACGAGCGGTCTATTCTAGCAAACTATATATAGTTAGACGTCCTAGTAGGTTAGTTCGGGTTAGGTTTAGGTTTAAAACCAAACCTAACCTATTTGTCTAGGTCTAATCTTAGGGAACCGGAAGTTTGTCTAGGTTTAAACCTAAAAATTTAATAGGTTTATAGCGAATAATAGAAATATTAGAAAGGCGGAAATTACGAAATATCGATATAGAGAATATATTATTATTTATGTATACTGTTAGAAATAGACTCTCTCTGCCTAGTTGTCTCTTAGTATTGTCTAGGCTAGCTAGCCTAATTAGGCCTAGCTTAGGGGCAATTCTCCTTTATCTTTGTGTTTGTAGTCTTAGATAGACCTTTATCCTTTTCATCTACTACGAATTAGGTCCCTTAGTATGCCTACTCTCCTCCGCCTACGTAACAATGTTTAATAGGTTATAAGCCCGGGTAAGCTATTGTAAGCCTATAGGCTTAAAGGTAAAGGAAAACTAGAGGGAAGTAGCTACAAGTTTAGCACTTAGTCTATAATACTTAAGAGACCGAATAGCAATAGAGAGACCCTATAGTTTAGGGCTAGATACTTTGTAAGAAAGAGCTAGTAGGCAATAGCCTAATCTATAGCTATATAATCTAGGACAGAACTAGTTTAGGAGACTAGGGTAGGAGCCTACGGCAATTTAAGACAAAGATAGGTACACAAGAGATAGATTATGCCTCTTATATTAGGTACAAAGGAAAATGTATACCTATATAAAGATAGGGAACAACCCTTCCTATTAGAGATATAAGACCTACGTATTAGACACTCTAATAGGCTATCTACTAAACAGATTGAAACTAGTAGAGTAACTTTCTACTAAGTAGAAGTAGCTTAACCTATAGCTAAGATATAGAAGAGTAAAGGATTTAAAAGGTAAATAGGCTATTAAGGGGAGTTCTAAGAAGAGGAATGGTTGTAATAGAGGCTAGGAAGACTTTAGGGTCTTCTTAGTATACTAAACTACTATTAGCTAATAATACTTTAGAGACTAAGCTTAAGAGCCCTAAGANAAAGGAAAATATATACCTATATAAAGATAGGGAATAACCCTTCCTATTAGAGATATAAGACCTATGTATTAGACACTCTAATAGGCTGTCTACTAAACAGATTGAAACTAGTAGAGTAACTTTCTACTAAGTAGAAGTAGCTTAACCTATAGCTAAGATATAGAAGAGTAAAGGATTTAAAAGGTAAATAGGCTATTAAGGGGAGTTCTAAGAAGAGGAATGGTTGTAATAGAGGCTAGGAAGACTTTAGGGTCTTCTTAGTATACTAAACTACTATTAGCTAATAATACTTTAGAGACTAAGCTTAAGAGCCCTAAGATAACTACTTAGAAGGATAACTACCTTTCATAGGAACTAGTATAGAACTAGTCAAGATGTCCTATATAAGATTAAAGTAGGACTAGTTAATGCTAGATGGCTTATGCCTAAATACTATTTTAGAGAATGCTATAAGCCTCTAATGTATCTTGACTAGGCTATAGGAGTTATGACCCTACTATGTTAGAGGAAGATTACTTACAGAGTCTATAGTAGAAGGGTACTAAAGTAGTATACTTCTTTATTTATCCTCTACTAAGCAAATGACGCACTTCTTAACAACTGCCTATACCTTATATGTAGGTAGTAGTAGAGTGTATTTACTAGAAGGATCTAGATCTAGATAATGGCTTAGGAGGCTATCAAAACTACTTCTTGTTTAGATTCTTTTCTTAGCTTAGTAAAGCTATACACTCATTTCGGGCTTAGTAAGCCTACAAATTCTTTTCTAGCTAGCTCATGTTACAATAGACAACAACAACTAAGCTAGTATACTACAAGACATAGATACTTAAGACAAAACATCTAGATTGCTAAAGAGACCTTGCCCTATCCTAACTAAGGACAACTTAGAGCAATGGTTTAGAAGGATAGAAATTTTCTTAAGAGGAGAAGACTTGTTTCATACTATTCTAGAGAATAGCAACTAACCTATTACTACCAAATCCCAATACAAGACTATCTAGTAGATATCCCTATGCTTAGGAGAAGATAATAAAGAGCTAGTTTTAGACATAACCTCTACAAAAGTAGTCTAGGAAGAGCTAAAGAAGAAGTATGTAGACAATAAGGCATTAGGAAGAAAGATGTTAAAGCAATACTTTAACTATTAAATAATAGATAGGACAATTGATATAGCATAGTCGTACCTACTTATATTAGGTAGAAGAATTAAGACTACTTAGCTAAAGCTAGCTATAGCTCTTGAACTAGAAGCTAGGATTCAAGTTCTTCTTTCTAGATTGCCTAACTAATAGTTATCTATTAGAGATGCTATTAATAGCTAACTATTACTATTACCTAATAGTATCCTTTGAATTCTTTAGGAAAAGGAGGTAGATATACTAAAGCTACTAAATACATACTAGGCACTCGTAGCAAGGGCTATAGCCTTAAGGGACTAAAAGAGACCCTAGAGGTTTACTACTTACAAGTAGGAGAGGGGTTTATACAAACTATGCAGTTAGGATAATCATATAATGATCTACTATCTATACCTAGAAATAGTAAGACAAATGATTTAGGTAATTGTAAACAATAAGCTTATAGACAATAAGAAGTTATTAGTAATAGTTGTATATAATAAGGAGGGCTCTAAAGAGGAAGTAGACTAATCTAACTAGACTAAGAGTTAAGGGGAGTGTTGGAAATAGACTCTCTCTACCTAGTTGTCTCTTGGTATTGTCTAGGCTAGCTAGCCTAATTAGGCCTAGCTTAGGGGCAATTCTCCTTTATCTTTATGTTTGTAGTCTTAGATAGACCTTCATCCTTTTTATCTACTACGGATTGGGTCCCTTGGTATGCCTACTCTCCTCCGCCTACGTAACAATGTTTAACATATACTACTATTATCGTAGTCCTAAAGGACAAACTAGTCATTTCTTCTATATATACTACTAGTATCGTAGTCCTTAAGGATAGAGTAGTTATTTCTTTCTATAGTATAGCGCTAATAGCTACCCTTCCGTTCCTTTATTACGTACGATAGTTCTTATATAGATTCTCGCTAATGTCTATATCTCTAATAAAGATACCGTAGCCCTTTAGAAGCAAACTTAATATAATAATGTCCTTCTACTAAATAGTAATATACTTAGTATAGACGGCTAGTAGGTTAATAGCTATCTAGAGTTAGTATATATTAAGGACGTTAAGGAGTAATATATACTCGAAGAAAGTCGTAAGGTATGCTTTAGAGGCCTTATACAATACCTCGATAGTATTGAACTAAATACGGAACTAGCTAGCGCCGGTAATACTAGTATCGTAGATTAACTATTTAATTAGTCTCTAGAATAGCGCTCGCGGGATTATAAGGTCGGTAGACATTTACGTAGTCTTAATCTACTATAGTACGTTTTCTAAAAGATAATTAGTTACGGCCGGCTATATAGCCGGCTATACGGCTAGCTATACAAGAAGTAGAACTTACTACCTACGTTTCTACGACGT
>LFZO01000154.1:78217-107573 GCA_001578225.1 Pseudocercospora musae | reverse complement strand
CTACCGTACGGTACTAGTAAGGTTTTAGAGGATCCCCTAAATCCGGAGCGAGTCCTAGAAAGTAATCGACTATCTAGGTCCTAAGCTTTAATAGTCTCTAGGGTTTGTAGCTTTTCGGGGTTAAGGCGATGCCCTTATCTAGGAGGTTACTCTTAGTTATCGCTTCTGTCGAGACCTCCTAAGACACTTTTCGTAACTAGCGCCGTAGGTCGTTTGTCGCCTCCTACTTGTACGTAGTTATCCGTACCTAAGGACTACTATTAACCTAACCGCCTAATGCGATCGAGAAGAGATAGCCCTACCTTCGGCTCTAATAATAGGTTATACCTAAACCTATACAAACCCAAGGACTAGGTAGTATAGGAAGGGACTATAGGGAGTATAACCTATTAGGCTATAGGTAGCTATACTAGGCGGACTAACTATCGTAATAGTCGTAGAGGCATATAGTAGTAATTAGAGCTCTATAGTAGAGGTATATAAAATGTAACTAGTAATGTGTACTAAACGAAGGTTAATAATGTCTCTCCCTAGTAGGAAGAGGGCTATATGTACTAATCGAGGCCCCTACCTAACTCGGTAGTCAAGTGTGTCCTAGTTACTAGCTAATAGTATCGATAGTATAGTATTACGTATATTCTTAGTAGAGCTATTGAATGCCTTTAATTCCTTAGTATTTAAGACCTTCTCGCGCTATACTTTATCTAGTCGAAATAGTATCTCTATAGCCTTATCGAGAAGTTAATCTTATAGTATCTCTATAACGACAACTCTAGAAGCTCCGTTAAGAGGCCTTCTAGCAATTACTCGGCGCTTAATTATTGTACGATAAGCCCTTACTAGATCGCTAATAAGAGGCTTATTAGTAGGCTAAGTAGTAGTAACAATAGACTTAAAGCTATTATTCTAGTTACGTACTTTGCTAGTTACTCGCTTATAAGCTATAGTAGCGCTAACTTTAGTAAGAGTAAGCTTACTAGCCGCCGAGATATAGCTATTACTATTAAGTCGAGTATTACTATATTCCTTAGTAATAGTAGCGGCGATAATATCGTCTTAAGAAGGTCTAGTATTAACTAACGTTTAACTACTAGTTTGAGTACTAATTAGCGTAGAAATAGGCTCCTTAATTAGCGCGGATATTAGCGTAGAGATAGGCTCTACTAGCGTAGAGATAGGCTCTACTAGCGTAGGAACGACCGTTGTATTTACTTTATAGGCCTAACTAGCTACTAAGCGATAGGTCGTTAAACTATTAAGTAATATAGTCGGACTATATAGCGTAGGTTAACTATAATAGTCCCTAAATATAGCTAGTAGCGTATAGAAGGGGGGCCCTAAGCGAGGATATAGATCGCTCCGTAAGAAGGCATAATATAGGTCGAGAAGTACGGTAATAGGTAGTAGGGTTAGTCGAGGGGTAATAGGAACGGCTATAATACTAAGAAGCTTCAAATAGGAGGTATTTACTAACAAATCTAAGCTACCGAGTGCTTTCCGTATTCTCGGAAGCCTAATATATGCCTCTCTCGAGGTACGGACCTAGTTCTAATTACATCGCTCCCCTTCCTAAGATATCCGCGACTTATCCTATAACGGCTCCTAGAGTAATTATACGTAGGCTACTAGACCTATATAACTATTAGTAGCCGCCTAGTAACCTTCGCATACCTCTTACTAAACTCTCTACCGTTATATATACGGATAGGGAGTATATAGTAGCTAGTATATAATAGGCACTATACTAGTAGTAGAGGAATTTAATAGAAGCCTAGGATAGGGTTTAAGCTACTACGCTAAGCACTTAGTACACTCCTTTACTTAACTATTAACGGCCTAGCGTAGGGTTTAATTAGCGTATTTGCGATTATATAAGCGTATACGGTTAACTACACGAGCTCGTATAGTTACCTATACTTTTATTTACTTAATCCTTTACGTACGGATAACTATACCGAGCTTATTTATATACTAGTAGACTAGTGTGTACTACTACCGCGTATACGGAGCGTAACTACTAATTCAAACCTTGTACGCAAGGTACCTATTAGCCCAAGTCTTTAGCAAGTTAGCTATCTTTGTAGCGTGGCGTCTAGTCCCGTATCCGGGGTTGCGTTAGTTACTATACCCCTCGCCCTCGCTCGGGAATTTAAGCTATACGTAAAATCGTACTTTCTTAGTAGGCTATACGTAAATCTCGATGTTATCGTATACTACAAGCTATATATAGTAGGAAATTAGGTATAAGTATAATTAGGGTTAGGAGATAGGAGATTTCTAGTATATTTAGACTATATATATATTAGTATAGATCTAATCTTAGTACAAATCTTGTATTAACTATATAATTAATTACTATATAGGTTAGCCTATATATCTAGTATAAGGCTATAGCTTCTTTAGTAGATTAAGTAAATAGCTAACTACTATATCTACTATCTTATAGATAGTCTTTAAGCTTAATAGGATTATTCTTAATACTAGCGACTCTATCTCTATAACGATTAGTTTTCTTTAGAGCTTCGTAGAACTATCGCTTTCGCTATATTAACTTATAGTAATAACGAGGAGATACTAAATAAGGCTAGATTATAGTATAGATAGTATCCTTATTAAGTAGTACCTTATCTTATTATAGCTAGTCTAAACGAGTATCTAGCTCTTATATAAATAAGCTATATAATTGTTGCTTTAACTTAATATTAGTCTATACTAGAATATTGCTTACTTCGTTACTATTATAGATATAGCTTAGTAGTAATAATATTACTATAGGTATCTAAGTATAAGTAATATCGCTACTCTTAGATATATAGGTATAATACTTATAATAGTTAATAGTATTAGTATACGGATCGCTAGTCTTCTTAATAGTATTATTATTATAAGTAAGAATAAGAAGTTATATATTAAAGACTTATTATAGTAGCTTATTAATAGACTATAGTATAACGTCTATCTACTTAGTCTTACTATTATTATTAAATAGAATATAGAAGGCCTTATAGTATTTAAGTTAATATAAGCGTATCCTATTATAAGTATTCTATATCTCTCGAAGTATCTTCTAATAACTATTATTAGCTATATCCTTATCTATTTAAGTAAGTTATAAGCGTAATCTATCTATCTTAATAGTATCTACTCGAATAAGCTAATTAGGCTATTTCTTCTAGCGCTTCTTTATATACTCTATAACGCTTATAGATTAATGTTTATACTTATATTCTTTACCTTTATATATAGCTACGTTAACTAATATATTATAGATAGCCTATATCTCCTTTTAACTTTATAGATAAAGAGGAAAATAGGTTAAACAACGATAATATTAGGTTAATACCTAGTAGGGCTTATTTTAGATAAGAACGTTAGAAGTCTCTATAAGATTATATAGTACTACGTAATTGTTTAATTATACGAGGGCTAGTTATAGTAGTAAGGAGCTATACTAGAAGTTTAGGAATTAGTATAAAAATACTTAGTACTAGGTCTAGTAGAGGTAACGATAGTATATCCTTAGTAATTAAGTTTTCTAGGTCCTCTAAATAATAACGATTATTAGTATAGAACTATCTATTTAGATTAATAATAGAGGACTTAGTAGAGTATTCTTACTTAACTAAAGCGAGGTATTCCTTCTAAGTAATCTCTACTATTACGAGAGATTCCTAAATCTAGGTTTCTTTCTATAGTAATTTACTCTTAATTACTTACTAGTTCTAATTATAGTCTATCGCGCTATACTAATCTCGAATATATCGATAAGGAATCTCTCTATCGGTTAGGAATATACCTATCTTATAGAATACTAACCTTGTATTATATTTAGTAAATATCTTATCTCGAATAGCTAAGAGTATCTCTATAAACTCGGATATACTAAACTTGCTAATACTATAGTATATAGCTTCTAATACGGCTTATCTATACCTTAACTTATAGATCTAGAATAATATAATATCTAGTAGCTATATAAAGTACGAAGTATATAGTTATAAGCCCTATAATTAGATCTTATATCGCTTTATAAAGGCTATAAATTCCTTAAAGTAGTAGGAGCTATAATTGTTATATAGTAGTATCCTCTATTCGTTTAGATCTTTAGGTCTCGTCTTATACTTAAACTAGTAGATATAGTATATAGCTATATCGTCTATTATATAACTAGAGTCGTTAATAGTAATTAAGAAGTTATCTTTATCTATATACGAGTATTATAGTTAGTAGATAATATTATTATTATATCTACCTTAGATAGTAAACTAACCTTCTACTAGTAACTAACGTTTTTAAACTATTACTATTTTAATAATTAACTAATAGTTAATTACCTTACTAAAGGCGTTAATAGTCTCGATAATAGTTATATATATAGTTAGTATTGTACTTAGTCTAGGTACGCTACTTTATATCTATTATAATAATATACTCGTTACTACTAATTCTAACTCGAAATCTAGTCTTATTAAAATTCTATAGATTCTATATCTTTGTACTTAATTGTAATAATATTGCCTTAAAGTAGTAGACTAGACTCTTATAGTAGAAGGATTATCTACCTCTTTATATTAGATCTTAATAGATTTAGACTTTACTTTACTAAGACTATAGCGACTAAGAAAGCGATCTATCTAATCTACTCTAAATAGTAATATTATATCTACTAATACTTCTTCTAGTAGTATACTAACTAGTATTTCTATAGTAACTATAACGATTAGTACTACTAGTAAGAATATATCTATTACGTCTCTTTCTCGATAATAATCTACTAGTACTAACTCCTATAATTAGTCTAGCTTAGTATTTATTAGAATATAAGATAGTAGTAATCTATAGCTATTAATTTACTAGTAAATATAAGAATATAGATTAGATATCCTTTTAGTTATATAAAGTACTTAAATACTAACTTTAGTATCTTTAGCCTCTATTTTGTAATACCTTAAAATAATATAATCTACTATTCTCTCTATTCTCTCTATTTTAGTTAATTACTTAGTATATACTCTCTTCTTCTTTTTAATCTTCTTATATACTATACTAGGTTCTATATATAAGTTATATAGTATAAAAGAAAGAATACGAGAATACGCGCTTTAGAGTAAGATAGATATACCTACTAAGAGATTATATAAGATTAGCGATAGTAAGATCTATATTTGCTATATATACTTAGATAATTTTATAAATATAATATTTAGACTCGCGGTTTAATATTCTATATACCTATATATCCGTACGGGACTAGAGCCTACGATAATATCGACTTTTACGTGTAGCCTACTAAGAAAGTGCGATTTTACGTATAGCTCGTACCCCCGCGAGAGCGGGCGTGGAGTGTCTAACGGAACCCTAGATATTGGAGTTACGATGCTATTGACCTGTGAGATCCTATAAACCAACAGAATCAGGTTCGCGATTGGTTTCGAAGGGGCAACGGGTGGGAGCGAGTTATACCTTGACACGCAAAAGTCTTGTACAACGAATGTGACGCCATTTAGCAGTTGGTTGAATTGAAACGGAGAACATGTGCTTACGAGTCACGAGTAGACGACGACAAGCTTCTCGTTCCATCAGTACATGTACAGAACAGCAGCACTCTTCGCAGTCGATGGTATGGTATACGGACAGTACGGGAGGTAGGTTGGGTCAGGTTGGGTCAGGTTGGGTTAGGTAGGCTAGGTTAGGGGGAGAATTGGACTTCATCCGTACATGCATATCCGGGCGGTGGTAGTCAGCTCTAGGCTAGTTTGTAATGGATGCGCTGTGCCTGTGCGCCATTGTTCCTCCGTCTCTCTCACCACTCCGCCGCAATTGTGACCTTGACTACGGCCAGGCGTCAAGATCTCTTGCCTCTTGCGCCAGCCTTGCATCTTTCGTGTTGTGTTGGGCTGGATGCGAAGTCGTGCCCAGCATTATTCACTGCCGGTCTAGAATTGTGCTAGTCGCGCCTTCGAAGCCGACAAGGCTCACGCGTTATCCGACCGCAGTAACTCGAGCCATGGCCGCCCGCCCTCTCGCCCACCCTCACGCGTGCCTCGAATAAGACGACAATCAATACACTCCCGCGACAACCACGGCGGCGACAACGACATTGGCAGGCGGCCTCTGCAGAGCCCAATGTGGACAGCGCAACGGAAACAGACCCAGCCTGGAGCTGTCTTCCTCGACGAGCCCTGCGAACCTACCTAGAATACGCCCATACCGCATTCCCCTCCATCGCATACTGTCGACGTAGACTGCGCGCATCATGTCGTACCATCAGGGCGGAGCTTACGGCCAGCAACCGCCGCAGCAACCTCCATACCAATATCAGGACCCAAACCAGCCGTACCAGTACCAACAGCCTGGTGCAAATGCTACGAACCAGTCTCAGTATGGGCAGCAAGCTGCACCGCAGCAGCAGACTCAATACGCATATGCGGACCAAACAATTTATGCACAGTACCAGGGAGGAGGACCGGTGCAGCAGCCGGCGAGTCAATCTGCATTTCGAGAAGATTACCACTCGCCGAGGAGTACATCCTTTGGACAGAGCTATGCACAATCCCCGCATCATGGACAATACAATCCTCAGACGTATTCGCATCCGGCACAACCGCCGCCGCAACCACAGCAGAGCTACAATCCCGCGGCCTATGCGAGTTTCAGTCAGCATAGTCCCAACCTGCACCAGGGCCAACACGCTCAGAGCTACAACCCGGGCACTTATCTCGACACGCAATTGCATAGTACCAGCGGTCCTGTAGATCCATATGCATATGCGCCGTCACCTGGCGCATATTCAGGTTCTGGCCACTCTTCCTCCCAGAATCATTCACCCTTCACCCAGCCTCCTAGTGCAACAACTTACAGTCCAAGCACGCAGCCCCCTTATAGTCCGCGGCCTTATGCTTACTCACAAAGCCCTCCTCCTCCGCCTCAACACACTACCTATGCAAGCTATGGTTCGGGCTATCAAACACAGGCCTCTGCAGGAGCTCCTCCGCCTTTACCGCCTCGATCAGATTCACAGAGCATCCCTTACCCAACTGCTTCACCATATCGTCCCCATTCTGGCTCAGTGGGCGCGCATGCTCAACCTCCGATACCGACATCCATGCCTGCATCGAGAGTAGACGATAATTGGTTACCCTCGCCACCGACATTTGGAAGCTATGAAGGTAGACCCCCCGTCTCGCCACAACATCCTGCTGATGCAAGACCGTCGCCGCCGAGCTCCACTCCGGGACCTACACCACCGGCGCATGGAATTTCGGGAATTTCGAGGACCAATACGTTGGGCAGACCTCTGCCTCCGGACCCGCCAGGCGTGGAATCCGATTACTTCCAAAATCATCCTCCCTCTCGCTCGGCAACGGGCTTTAGCAGTCAAGCTAATCAGTATCAAGCGCAAGACGACTTGTTCGTTGAAGTAGAGAATGCCGTCATGAATGCTGGACGTGCTTCCGCAGCTGGAAGAAGTCCTTCGATCTCGATCAGCCAAGCACCTTTCCAACCTCCTAGCCACTCCACATCTCTGAGGTCACGGCAAGATAGTCGAGCATCACGCAATGGTACTGTGAACGGACACTTATCACCTGTTGTGCCGCAGCATGTCGCGCACGAAGCGCAGTATAGCAGTGACAGTGATATGGAAGCAGCACAAGGCCTCGCGATGATGCGAAGAGATGAGGAAGACGATCGGCGACGACAGAGTGGACCTTCTCAACCGCGCTTCCACGGCCTAGGTTCTCCGCAGAGTAACAGACATCAAGATGAAGCGAGCGACAGCGACGATTACGGCGGCGTTGACATGAGCTCTTTCGGCGGCGGCTACGATGTACATATGACATATGGAGGCGATCCAAGTCAACTTGCGGCTGGTGGTGAATTGAATCACGAAACGCACAGCCAACCTGTTTCCAGCCAGCACAGCTCAATGCGTCGATCTCATGCTTCTCAGTCAAGCCGTGGGGACTTTGACTACCGCTCAGACTCATTACGGTATCCCTTGTTCAATCCTGCGGCTCGTGTGGAGGTCGGCGGCACTGGTGGTCTTTCAGAGCCAACGGCAGACGGACGACGGCAGAGCTATGACGAAGGCGATGAGTACTCTTTCATGGAAGGGCAGCTGCCAGACCGCTTTCCAGATGAACCACCGGACATTTTCTTCAACCAGGCCAGTACTTCGTACCCGCCGCGACCATTACCTGCTGTACCCTACCCGGAGAATGCGACTGTCCCGTCACTGGTGACAGAAGCAAAGGCGCTGCCACCGCTCCCTGGTCAGGCTCCATATGCTCCAGATGCATATCCAGGAGCTGCACAAAGTCAGTATGTCCCGCGCTCAACCTCTCTGGTGAGCCATAGTACCACTCCGCAGGTCGTGCAACCTCTGCGATCCAAGACGGACGCAGAAGAGAGACGACTTCGAGCACAGCAGATGCGGAGCTCCATGTACTCTAGCGCTGAGACAACTCCAGCTAGTGCGAGCATGATCGTTGACCTGCCGACCATCGGCGCGAAACGATTCAATGCATCAAAGCTTGGTGCAAACGAGTTCAAGAAATGCGAACAGCCATGGGCTTTGACATCATTGCTCAAATGGCTGCTCCAGGTGACGACTCCGGAGCAGACCACCGAGTTGAAAGAAGCAGATGTGAAAGAGGCTCTTGTCAACCTTTTCACGAGCAAGGTACCAACCATGAACATTGCTGATGCTGAAGGTCTGAGCGACCGAGTGGTGCAAGACCTGCACGATGCCAACGTTCTTATCACCACTGAGGAATGGGTGAAGCTCGTGCCAGGTCCGATATCTGGTGTCATATTCCAGCTAACGCAGTCTGGCTGCTATTCGCCGACAGTGCACGAGCACCTAACGCCAACCATGCGATGCTACTCCCATCATTGTCAGAGAACATTGAAAAAGGTGAACCTGGCTACAGCACCCGTGCGCACAACAGAAAGCTGGTCAGAATTCTACAAGCTCAAGAAGGAAGATTTGGAAGGACGCGATCGAAAAGAAGTCGAGAAGCAAAATGTTCTGCACGAGATTGTCCAGACTGAAGAGACCTACATGTCCCACCTCGAAGTGCTTCGGGTGCTGTACAGGGATCAACTCATGCGGATAGAGCCTTCCATTGTGACTCCAAAGCGAAAAGATAAGTTCATTCGGGACGTCTTCGGCCGCGTCGACAACTTGAAGATGGCGAACGAAGAGCACTTGCTGCCTCAGCTCAAGTATAGACAGCACGAACAAGGACCGTGGGTCACAGGCTTCAGCGACATCTTCCGACAGTGGATACGAAAGGCGAAAACAGCCTACGTCGACTATGCAACAGAGTTTCCTAGAGCAGACCACCTCGTGCGCACAGAAATGGAGAGAAACATTGAGTTCAGGAACTTCGCAGAACGATGCAGAAACGACAAGAGGTCTAACAGACTCTCTCTTGACAGCTTTCTCAAGGCTCCAATCTCCAGATTGCAAAGATATACTCTGCTACTAAGTACAGTCTTGAGGGCGATGAGACAAGAGAGCCAAGAGAAGGTCAATCTGCAGATCGCGCTCGACGAAGTGAGAGCTGTCGCGCTAGAATGCGATGCCAGAGTTGCGGACATGCAAAGGAAGATTGATCTCGCTGACCTGAGCACAAAGCTTGTGCTGCGACCAGGAATGCAAAAGGAAGTCGAACTCAATCTTGACCATTTTGGTCGCCAATTGATACATCGTGGCGACTTGCAACGGATGGGAAGCAGCAGATTCAACTGGCTTGACTGCCACGCCTTACTCTTCGACCACTATCTCATTCTTGCGAAGACGGTTGCGCAGCAAGTCGGCGACACCAAGAGCAAGATTGACAGATATGACGTCTCCAGGCTACCTATCCCGATGGATCTGCTTGTCCTTGAGAGTGCCAACGACCCACCAGTCCAAAAGTCGAGCTATGTTAAGGGCATCGCTTCAGTGCGAGACGTGACTGGCCGTACAGGCACCCCCAATGATCCTGCTGCGCTCGGCAGAGTTGGCACAAACACTTCGCCGGGTCCTGGAGGTCTACAGCATACCAACACATCGCAGTCAATGAGCTCGCTGCACACCGTGCCTTCGATCAATGAGAAAGATTCCGATAGGATCTTGTACCCCTTCAGGGTGAAGCACCTGGGTCGGGACGACTACACACTTTTTGCACCTACCGAACAGGCGCGAGGAGACTGGTGCCAAAAGATCCTTGAAGCCAAGACGAAGCATGCAAAGGCACTTTTTGCGCAGAACGCTGAGCCGTTTAAGATGCGGGTCATGGCTGATTCAGCCTTTGTGTACGATGCGTTTGGTGGCAACGGAAGAGGTGTCACTATCAAGGGGACACCTCTCGATCGAGCGATCAATGAAGTCGAGCACAAGTTCAAAGATACAGGCCGACCAGCCCCAATTTGCAGAGCTCGAGTCAATTGTGCTACAAGCTTTACCACTCCCCTAGGAGCACAATTGGTCGCAGTGGGCACGGACTATGGCGTATATGTTAGCGAGCTGGACAACCCTCGTGGTTGGAACAAGGTATGTAGGGTGAACACGGCTTGAAGGTACCGTGCTAACAAATCCTCAGACTATCAACATGTCTCGCGTGACACAAGTGGCAGTCCTGGAAGAGTTCAATCTCTTCCTGCTCATATCTGATAAGTCGCTGATCGCCTACCACCTGGATGTCATTCTTCCCCACGAACGAAACGGTCCCACGCCTGCGAACGACTCGGCTCGCAAAGCACCGCAGAAGCTCTCAGGTAGTCGAGATGTTGGCTTCTTCTGCACGGGTAAAATGAAAGATCGAACACTGGTGTTCTACAAGAAACGCGAGAACCTCAACTCCGTATTCAAAGTGCTGGAGCCGGTGTACCAGAAGTCGAGCGAGAAGAAACGAGGCATGTTCAAGCGCGGCACAACAGAGTTCTTCCGAGAGTACGATGAATTCTACATCCCAGCTGAATGTACTGGCATGAACTTGTTCCACTCAAGTCTGGCTGTCAGCACTGCGAGAGGATTCGAAGTCCTCACGCTTGACAAGAAGCAGCCCTGGTCAGTGCCTGACCTCAATGCCGAGCACGTGCAGAACATCGCACAGCATATCAAAGACCAACGCGCATTACGCATGCTGCGGCTAAGCGATCAAGAATTCTTGCTCTGCTACGCGAATTGTGCCGTTTACATCAACAAGCACGGCGACGTCTCGCGATCGGTCATCATGCGTTTCGTCGGCAATGCGCAAAATGCAGCGCTTTTCGGACCGTATCTTGTCCTCTTCGACAACGACTTTGTAGAAATTCGGAATGCACAGAACGGAAGACTAAAACAGATCATCGCTGGCAGAGAAGTGAAATGTCTTGATGATGGAACGAATTGGAGCGCCAATGCTCCGGCCGCAAGTAATCTTGTGCCAGGCGTGAACGGCACGACGGCGGCCACTCCGAATAGGACATTGAAGTTGGTTATGCAGCATCCTGAGATGGAGAAGACTCAAATAGTGGTTGAGCTCCTCCTTAATGAGAAGGTGCAGGAAAGAGAAGAAACTTCAAGGACTCATGCGTCAACATGAGTGAACACTTGCAATTTCGGAACGGGATTGGATGAAGAGGATGGGGGAAAATGGTTTCTTTCTTTTTTTGGAAAATCGTTTGTATTCGCGAGATACCACTGATGAGCTACAACATATGGCCTTTTTATGCTGTAGGGATTATGCATTCATAGCACGCCATCAGGTGATGTGGCGGGACTTGTCTTGGGGGAGAGCTCTTGGGAGAAATCATGATTTGTTCAGATGGGAATATGCAATGAAGAAGCTGCTTGCCTTGGGAACTCTCGCGATCGATGCCTCACAATTGGCAAACACATCAAACTTCAGGCACACTGAAGAGGAGTTCAAGCTGCAAGCTGACATCACCTCTTTTATACTTCACATGCTCGGAGCTCTCAATCTCAGGTTTTCAGAGCTGCGTACGCGGCCTTGAGCTCGTAGAAGAAGGCACCATCACGAGGGCAATGGCCTCATTGATCATACAGTACCTATAAGCTTGCCGACTTTGAGATCGCTCTTGCTGCTGAGAAAGAGAAGCTCCCGGTCCCACCGGCTCGTCGTCGCTTGAGGTGCTTCCAACGGGGAATCTCCATTATTCTCGCATGCTACCTCAAACCACCCCACCCACTCCATCTCTACAATAATGACAGCAATCAACCGCGTCTTCCACATCCCCGAACTCCTCGAACTAATCCTCCTCGACCTAAGCACAAAAGACCTACTCCTAAGCCAACGAACATCCCGCGCCTTCCACACCACAATTCAAGGTTCCGTGCGTTTACGGAGAAAACTATTTCTCGAACCAGATTGGGAACTTGAAGGTCGTCTCTTCGATGCTTATGCACCTGTCAATCGACCTGGACGCAAACCTGAGAATAACCGGTTATTGCTTAGAGCGTTTCCGGGATGTTATCCTACGATTACGCTAGTCATTGTGAGTGATCCTGGGGGTGGAGGGAGTCAGGCGACATTCACGACGACTGGGTTGAGAAGTAGGCATGGGATTGGGGATGGTAATGAGTCTTGGAGCTGGGATGTTTGTATTTCTTTTCCGGCGGATGGGAAACCGAATGTGAGCCCTTGTGTGAGTCATCCGAAGGCTTCTTGGAGGAAGATGTATCTTTCGCAACCACCTTGTACGAGCTTGCATCTTGTGAGAAGATGGCAGAGGAGTCCCAAGCCGGCGGTTGTGAGAGATGAAGGAATTACGATGGGAGATTTCTTTGATGAGGCGACGAGGCCTGAGCCGACTGGACCGGAAGATCGGAAGTGGCATACCAGCTACATTTCCTCGGATCGAGATTGGCATTTTGAGGGGAATATCCGGTGTAACTCTGTCGAGGAGTAGGATCCGCCTTTTGCGCTGCATAAGAAGCGTTGAGTCCGTATAAGTGCTGCGGCTTACAGAGAAGCGAACAGGTCGAAAGCTAGCGGTGCGAAGACGAGGAGAGGCGACATGTTCAAGGAGTACGCATATTCGAGGATGCTGTACAATGGCGCCATCTCTGCGTTCTCGGACTCGTGGAATCCTGGAAACATGGTAGAGTCTGAAGCCCTGGTGATGTCGAGAGGATGGGCAACTCATGACGATCGATGGCTGATGCGTGACTAGTGGCTTATTTCCAGGCGTTGGGTGGGCTTCTTTCTCGGCGAACTGGCGTCGGCAACTCTGGAAGAGAGTTGAGCGAGAGATATGCGACGTGATGGTCCGGCAGTGGAGGCGCAAGCGCGAGAGGGAGTATTTCCAGGAACCTTTGATGGCCTAAGCAGATGGCGATGACATGCCAGCGCCGTGCTGGTGTCGGTGTTGATGGGCGCATCTCTGATTTTCGTATTCAGTGCAGCCCTCACCGCTGCAAAATAGCTCCTTCGCGATCGCGTGTGCCATGGAGATATTTCTCCCATTCCATTTGTGGCTCAAGAGTCCGAGGTCTTTCTCGAATATCAAATCAATCCGCATCTGCTCATTTCTTTCTCAGATCCTCACTCCCATCATTCCTGGTGAAAACCTCGTATTCGTCTCCTTCCTCCATCTTCTTTTTCTCAGCTCCCTCGAAAGTACCTTTCCCAGCATACAACATCGGGTTCTTGCCTTCGCCCTCAAGCTCCACACTCGTCGAAATGGGCTTATTACCTCGGAATCGTTTTCGCATATCGATTAGCCCTCGTTTGCATTGGCCGTATCCGTGCTTGAGCTGCTGGCATTGCGTCGGAAGCGTGTCGACGAGTGGAGGTCTAAGACAGTCGGCGGGGGTATTTCGATGGACTAGGACGCAGTCGCTTTGCTGGAGACATTGCGCGAGAGCATTGCCTGATGGGAGATGTTAGGATTTGTTTCGGATCTTTGTGTGAGAAGAGTGGCGTACGGATGTCTGTGCAGGAAGATGGCATCTTGGTGGATTCTCCTAAACGATAACAATAGATCCGTTCGATGCCCTGTGCCCTTTGATATAGTTGAGCTTCAGTCGGAGTGTGTGGTTGATGATCGATGACCTCGAGAAACCCTGAAGCTTCTGGCGGCAACAAAGCTTCAAGCATCGGAGGCCCTGCGTCGGCAATCGGCAGCCATCCGAGCCAATCTGTGAAGCTGCTGAGGACTTCATGTGACAATGACGGAATTGGCAGATCGCTTGCTTCCTGGTGTCCCCACCGCTGCTCAACACGATCCATCTTAAGGACTACGTGCTTGACAATGTGTCGACCTTGTTCATATCCTAAAATCTTGTCCCAATAACATCCAACATCGTCTTGAGAACGCGACCATGGCAGCCATACCCTTTATTGGGCGGCTGCATCCCTACGAGTACTTCGCCCTAGTCGCGTCTTTCCTGATAGCTTTCCTGGAGCTCATCGTACGCACCATAACACTCCTCTTACCGACGCCGATCATTCGCATATTCTATCGCCTATCCCGAAACGCCTTCAACAGCCTGTCTTCGCCGTACTCGCGACGCGCCAGGAATCGGAGAAAGAATGTCTCGAGTCCGCTAGCTCAGGCTCACGACTTTGTGGAATTGTGCGAACAGTATGGCTATTTGGCAGAAGAACATGTCGTGCAGACGAAAGATGGCTTTCTGCTGGGCGTGCATCGTCTGGCTTGGCGACGGGGTGAGGAGGATCAGCGAGTAAATAATGGTCCTGCCAGCATTCAGAAGAAGGTCGTCTACCTACACCACGGCCTGATGATGAATAGCGAGGTCTGGGTGTGCATCACCGAGAAGGAGCGATGTCTGCCGTTCTTGCTTGTTGAGCAAGGCTACGACGTCTGGCTTGGCAACAATCGAGGAAACAAATACAGCAAGAAGAGCTTGCATCACGGGCCTACAGACACGCAATTCTGGAATTTTAGCATGGATCAGTTCGCTTTCCACGACATCCCGGACAGCATCAACTATATCTTGAGCGCCACTCACCAGCCGAGCTTGTCCTATATTGGCTTCAGCCAAGGCACTGCTCAGGCTTTCGCAACTCTTTCAATTCATCCAGCATTGAACAACAAGGTGGACGTCTTTGTTGCGCTTGCACCTGCTATGGCTCCACCAGGAATCGCATCCGGTGTTGTGAGCTCCCTGGTCAAGTCGAATCCTCAAGTCCTCTACCTTCTCTTTGGACGGCGAGCCATCCTTGGTAGTACCACCATGTGGCAAGCTCTCCTTTATCCAGGTATCTTCACCTGGGTCATCGACAAGAGTCTGGCCTTCCTCTTCGGCTGGAAGATGGCCAATATCGCTCCGCATCAAAAGCTTGCCGCGTACCCGCATCTCTACTCGTTCACGAGCACCAAGAGTGTGGTTCACTGGTTTCAAATCATTAGGAACGGTACCTTTCAGATGTTCGATGATGAGGTCACTAGTCCCACGAGCTTCAGCACCGGAAGCAAGTATTACAAGGTTGCCAAGTTTCCGACGAGAAACATCAAGACACCCATCGTGCTTGTCTATGGCGGAAGCGACAGTCTGGTCGATATCAAAATCATGTTGAAGGAATTGCCAAGACATACTGTCGCTAAATGCGTGCCGAAGTACGAACACCTCGATCTGCTTTGGGCAAGCGATGTTGATACCCTCGTATTCCCGCATGTGCTTGAAGCTCTGGAAAGTTACGCCCTGCCATCAGATACCAAAGGTCAAGCTCTAGGTTGGCAAACACGAACTCGGCCAAGCATTTTCGACACAGCGGGTGTGACACCCAATGGAACGGCACCGCCTGGCTACTCGGAGGACGAACCCGCTCGCAACCACGGCATGCCTCACACGCCAGCATTCGAATATGAGCGGCCATCCACCGCGGAAGAGCAAATGGATGAGAGTGACAATGACGATGACGATTACGCTGATGACAGTCCATCAAGTCCCGATGGACCAGTAGCATTCACGCCAAGCGCATTTGCTCATTCTTCTCGTCCGCCAATCTCGGATGCTCGCGCTGCAGACATTTCCATTCACAATACCGCTGTACGTTCTGCCTCTCGCTCCTCGCATACCATGTTGACCTTACACGAGCGTAGGACGCGTCAAGCGCCAGCGTCTAATGCAGGTGCATCACGGCAGCGAACAGCGACGGTCACAACAGCACAGCCGAACCAACAGGATGAAGACACGATACATTCTCAGACTTTGCAGAATTCGCCAGACAGTACTGGCATCAGTACGAGCGCAGATACCGATCGGACGGTAGTCAGAAGTAGACCAGAAGGATGGTGGTCATCAACGAGCTCATCTGTGGTTAGCTTGGTGGAGCCGGCATCACCAAGTATACCGCAGCGAATTCCTGCAAGGCAAGGCTGATGAGCTCGGCAGCCCGAGGTCCATGTACATATTGAGCTTGCTTTTGACTAGCATGGCGCTTGGATGATACCACAATGTTTCTAATTTATTGCCGCAGGCATTGGACTTCACCTAGAGCAGATGCAACGAACGAATAATGTCGGGCAATGAGCTGCTGAAATGAGACCCAAATCATATGATTAGCTGACCTTTCACAACACAGCGACATACGAGCAGTCGTATGAACACATTGCCCTGCGAGCTGTTCACGTTCACTCATGTGTTTCGGCATCAACGTAAATGAGCAAGTCAACCCCGGCCGGAGAGAATTACCTGAAGTAGGGTTGATGAGCATTCACAGTGAGTTGAACAATGAGAGAGACACAATCATGACATGCTAATCAACAGGATGGTGCTCAGACACACAGCCGTGTCACTGCGAGGGCCTCCAGTATGGCGGTCGAAAACACTACTAGGCTTACGACCACAGTCGACTTCACAGCCATCGACCCTAGGCCACGGCTTCAAGCTTCAACCACAGCCATTGACAAATCCCTACACATCCGACCTCGCATACCAAAGAGTCCTCTCCTGGTATCTACCCACGGATATCCTAGAAGACGTCAACCCTCAACTGATCCAATTCGGCGACGAAGCAATCTCAGACCAAGTCAACGAGGAGTGGATCTCCGACGATGTCGAGCGGACTCCACCTTGTGTGAAGAAACGTGATGTGTGGAACAACGAATCCCCTCACGACAAATTGGTCAGTCACACACATCACATGGCTGGAAAGAGGTGGGGGGCATCGCGTTGCTCACGCCTTACGAGGACAAGTATGCAGAGTACATGAAAGGATCGTGCAAACTATATCTACTCCGGCTTCCAGTGCCCGTCTACAGCTGTCTTGTGAGCGGTGCTGCTAGATTGTCCTGCCATCAAACGACCCCATCAGAGATCATCCTTTTCTTCATGAAATCTATCGGAAACTGACCGCGAGGAAAGACTATTGGATCTCTTCTCAATGGATAGGCCTGGTGGAATTCTGAGACTTTTGCTGTTCACTTTCCCCCCTCTTGTCAGAACAACGAGGTGTGAAGATGAGATTTTCTGGTTTCTGAGTTCTTCGGCTTGCGATGTTGCTTTGATGCTTGCTAAAAAGAACCCCGAGAGTGGCAAATTGGGACTTTTCGTTGCGTCGACGAGAAATGTAAATGGGGAGGTTTCATCGGTTAAAGAGGAAAAAATGGGAACGAAAGGAATTAATTGCCGACTGCTGAGTTGAAGTTGAAAGATGTGAGGGCTTGGATGGTGATTGCATCATTGTAAGATATATCTGGTTGTTTAACGATGGTATTTCGGTCGGCGCAGCACCCCGGCCGTGGAATGGCCATGTTGCTCAACACACATAATTTCATCACAGCATTGTCTTGCTTGGCGGAGAGGAATGGTTCGTTCGTATCCAATCCATTCCTCCCCACCCATTTCATCAACAGAATCCCTCTCCGACCCACGTCTCTCTCACAGGCTATATCAAAATCCTTCGCCCTCGTCCGCACAAACAATAAATCAACCCGTCAGTTACCTTCCCAATGCACCTTCGAACTCCTATCACGAAGTTCCGTGCGCTCCTCAACCTCGCACTCTGCTTTCATTCTCCGACAACGGTACTCCCCCCTAACTAGATCAACCCTCCCCCTTTCATCCATCCCCCGATCCTCAAACCAACATCATTCTCCGCGCCCTGACCGCAAGCTCCAAAGGCGTATTTGTAAATTGAGTTGTATCGCGTTACAAAGAATGTCAAGAAGCGATTGGGCGGAGTAGGATATATTGACGAGGCAGACGAGGCTGAGTGGAACGTGAGTAGATTGTATAGAGATACGGCTGCGAACATGGCTTGGGAAGGGACGAGTAATGTTTTGAGTTCGGAGGTTGTGAGGCATTTTGATGAAGGAAGGGCATTTGGAAATGTTCGGGCAGTGGCTGATTGATGTTTGGTGTGGGCGAGATTGAGGATGAGGAGATGAAGGGACGGTTGATGAATGCTTGGAAGAGCTTTTCTGGGGTTCATGGACAGCAGGAGAGAGGAGGATCTGGGGGCTTTGTTGGCGGAGGGAAGAGAGGTCATGTTCAGTTTGGCTTGGATTGTGGGTGGGGATTTTACTTGCGCATGATGCCCAGAGGGGAGATGGGGATGTGGTTGCGCAGGAGGTGAATACTTGATTGTGATGTTGGTGTCGGGGAATTTGGATTGTCTGGTGTCGTTCGTGACCATGTGCCGCCACGTGTGAAAAGACGATCTGATCGTGAGATTATCAACTGGGATTGTAAGATTGTTTGGGGAAGAGACTTGCCTGTCGATGCCGCCGCTGGGTATCGAGTGGAGGGATCTGGAGCTGGTGAAGGTAGAGTCAGACCGGCTTTATAGTCTTCTAGAAATGTCAGACTTCCCCAGTCCAGTCGTAATGTTCAGGGCTGCTCCTCGAACTTTCACGATTGTAGGGACGAGTTTGTTCAGATGGAGCCGGGAGGGTCTTTCTCAGTTTGTCTACGACGCGTCCAGCGATGATGGCATGCGCTATGCATGCATCACTACCACAGGATCACAATAGGAGCGGTAATTACTGACAAGTTCTATTGTCCTCCAGTCTGCCCCCGCAACTTCAGTTCTCTTGCGCGCATAAAGTGCGTGGGCAGTACGTGCCTCCATCAGCTCTGTCACAGAGCGGCGAGGGCTGGTCAAACGTCCAAGGCATCTCTCTGTAGCGTTGTGCTCAACAAGATGTCCACTGCATTGCTTTGATCACGGGACACAGCGCGTTCATGTGTTGAGAGACATGCGCAATTCGGCTTCGCAGACGACATCTATGAGCAGACGCGACCCGGCTCATACAACTGACACTTGGTACTCTGACCATCCCGTGCCGAGTTCTCAAGTTCGATATTACTGGTGCTTCGACGAGTCGTGAACTTCTGACCATGGTGATTGCAGGCTGGGTGGTTGTGGGTAGGTATCGATAAAATCAACAACTGTCGTGAAAGCAGAGACTACGATCTGGACGAGCAGAGGACAGGCGGAGCAATCGATTATGTGAGAGGAAGGCAGCGCATGTTGTCCCTCTTCACGTCCTTCAGCCTCTCATCCGTACACCATCCACAGCTCTTGACCTCCTCGTGCTCTCTTGCTCCGCTCGTCGGTCATGTGCATTCGATGCCACGGAATCCGACACGGCCATCAGCGAATGTGCCATGTTCAGCAGCAGCATCCGTTACCAAGCCCCGTAAGATGAGCCTCGCGAAGGCACTCTCGATTGTCTACATCGAGTATGATAGGTCTCCTGACTTCAGCAGTATGTGCATCGAGAAGGTCATCACATCATCACGGGTTTGTTTCCTCGATCCGTCCACTGACAATGCTCGGTCGTTCTCGTCGATTGTCCTGATCAGGAAGCGTAGTACCGGAAGGCCGCGGCAATCAGTGGTCATTCGTCAGGAGGCACAGCACAGTGGCCTCATTTTTTATTACGAAGTTTCCTCGGATGTCGTTCAGATTGGACCCAATTCCGGAGCATTGCCCTTCTCCTTCATCGAATGATCAAAGTAAAAAAAGGAGATTGGAAGAGAGTGTCGGCTGCGTGGAGAGAGATAGAATTGACTTCTGCGTGTGATGTTCTGGCACCGATTTACCTATCCCAACCTTGCTCATAGGAGATCGCTTAACGCTGATGGGTCCCATGCCATGGATACACATCTGCCGAGACAGCTGTAATCTTGCAAGTCGACAAGGTGCCTGGTTCGAACTACTGGAGCGGTTTGCCAGTTACAAGCCTATGTGGCGATCGCATCGGAGACGAGGATATGTGAAACTAGATTACCTTTCGTGATGGAAGACTTCATCCTAGAGTAGCATGAGATGTAGACTTGAAAGCAGCAACAACGACAGTTCTGATAGTGACGAAGCTGAGAGTGTAGTAGGAGCTCTCGACTCTCGACCCGACTTGATGCAATTCGAAGCAGAAGCCGGTGTAGAGAGTGAACGAGCTAGGCAGTTCATGGGCGTGCGGGTCCGTGATGAAGGCCATAGCGAATAGGTGATTACTGACGACTCACGGAAAGTAGAGTTTCAATAGCTCCACGGATAGGAGGCAGAAATTTCGTCGTCTGCTGCCCAACTTTGACTTCTGCCATCGGCAATCGTCTCTTGAGTCGTCCCGCGTCGATGAAGCTGTGTCTTCATTCAGCAGTCAACAAGTGTGGCAACCTTGTCTGCTCTTCTCTTAGTGCTAGTGCGACGGTAAATGCCGGCGGGCCGGTTAGCTGACAACTCTGATCGCTGCGGAAGATCAAGTTGTCGGGCCCTGGCTCTCCGTGTGTGCTGTAGCATGACAGGCTGACAGCCGGGGAGGGCGGAGAAGCCATGCATGCTTGTCGACTGCCGCTCCGTGTATGCAACGGGTGTGGCCCACGATGACAGGCAACAAGGACAGGCGTCAAGGTCGGGGGATGCGGTGAGGTTGTGAGGGAGCCTGGACGAGCAAGCACACCGGCAGACGGTATTGGTTCTTTGCCGGGATTGAGGAGCAAGGTCATGGCATGTTGCAAGCTCCAAGCAAGCATGCAAACGCTCGATGTATGCCTGAACTTCGGCAGGTGCCCAATGAATCAATGATATTTCTCATGGCCCGATAGAGATTAGAGTGGACCAGGTGCATAAGCGCTTTGTCTTCATCTCATGAGCACAAGTCGCACTTGCAGGTCTGTGCCGCGGGGGGGCATTTTGCCCGCTGCATGTTGTTGACTACCGTACTGTACTGTGTGGCACGTCCCGATCATGTTTGTTGTTTCAGCATGCGCGTTGCCGGGTTGGGACGTTATGAATCAAACTTCATACCAGTGTTTTCGAGTCGCAAGGCTCGTTGGTGTGTCGATCTGGGATTCTGGGCGCGGAACGGTGCGGAGGCATATGGTCAGCATATGGTCAAAGTGTATTCAGTAAAACGGCGTTGCGACGTTGGAGATGATGGATGTCTTTGAAAGTGGAGCGGGTGTTTCACAGTGCATCATCATACGGTCGGTATAGTCACTATAGTGTAGCTGTGTTCTCGCTTTCAATGCCGTGAGAGCGAGCGAGCGATTCATGTGCACTGGAGTGGAAGTCAGTGTGAAGGTAGCTCTCTGGCACGCCGGTTCCTGGCCGAGAGGATGAGGTTGATGGCGTCAAGCGTGCACTCATGCTGTCTGTCTTCACATGATTCGTCACACTCGGGCGTTAGAGACTGAGTCAATGCGACTTCGCCGTTGCGCCATCTTCCTGTCGCGTGTCGACTAGAGAATGAGGCCTGTCAGCGTCTCTTCAATCTTGGCTTGCACGAAACGAAATATGCCTCGCTCTGTCGCGTGGACCAAGTCAGAAGGCAAAGGTGGCACAATGGGCAATGGGCCCCGTTGCTTCCGGCATTACAGTATTAGAACAACGGTCACTGCATGATTATTGGCGGCCGACGACAATGCATTATCATTTCAACAATATTATCACTACTGTACGCTCCTGAGGCTTGCATTGTTGACCAACGAGCTGGGTTCGAGCGGCGCCAGGCACATGATGCATACTGTGCTGTAGTATGTACATTGCCTTGTCTTACACGAGATCGTCGCCCATATCCCAGTCTGACAGGAGCCCATGTGGTGCACCGTGGACGTTTGGATTGATTACATAGTATACGAACTGCTGTCCCGAGGTGGGGGGCCTGCCACTTCCCACATCAAGCCTGGTGCTCATCCTGCCTTCCTCGATGCACAGCCGTTGGGCTTGAAGTTGGATTGCGCCACACGCACACGATCATTCACGGACATGGAATCACGGCGCTCTAAGCGAGCTTTTCGTGGCGACAGGTCTGCCGCGACTCTGCGGCGCGAGAGCATCGCGAGAACTGCAGGATTCGCCTTCCGATGCAGAGAGCAGAATGTCGCGCGTCGAATTTGAGGATAACAATGTGCCAGGGCATTGTTCGGAAGCTCAAGGCACAGTGCATCTGCGCTTTGAGCCCGCGACGATCATCGCGCCTCGCAGTCGGCAACATCGGGAGACAAGGACTAGGAGCAGGAGCAGGAGCAGGAGCAGGAGAAAAGGCCGGCCGAGAGAAGGAGGCGCGCTACAGCGGCGGCCGGGGCCGGGGCCGGTGACGAGGGAGCCACGTGCGGCCGGGATAAGATAGCCAACGCGGCCGGAGTGGCGCTGCTGTCGTCGAGCAGTCATCAGCGTCTACCAACGGCATTCCGCATTATTCCAGCCGAGAAGCGAGACGTGAGATGCGATGCGAGGTGCAAGGTGCGAGGTGCGAGGTGCGAGGTGCGAGATGCGCGCTGCCCCTCCATCACGCCCACAGGCAGCACGGTGAGCGCGATTGTTGTAGCTGCGAAAGTGCCTCACAATCGGACAGCCCACTACTGACTGCAATAATAATCACTATCATAGTGCGCTAGCGACGCGCCTAGAGGTGTCGAGCAGAAAGGAATTCTCCGTAGTGCGAGAGCTTCGTGGGAGGAGTGCCTTCGTTGGTTGGCTGCCTTCGCTGCCTTCCCGTCCGTCGGCATGCGAGTTAGTGGGTGATGCCGCAGAATGTGTCTGAAACACCGCGCATGCTGCCTTTGGACACTCGCTGGGAGGCCGGCCTGTCTGCACCAATCACACAGCGCCTGCTCCACTGCACCAGCGTCGCTTGCGAATGGGCCGGTGGCTGCCACGCTAGGCCGTCACCCTGCACCAGTGCGTCGACTAGGAGAGGACCATCCGGCATGCCTGCATGCACATGCCACAAGCTACCTACGGGCCTGCATACGAGCCATACGTGATCGAGTTGGTATCTGTCGAGCCGGCTGATGATACAGTCAGTCGAGAAAGAGGCAAAAGTCGAGAAAGAGGCAAAGCAGAGACGTGTTTCGGCGGTTGGCCAAATGCCGCGCATGACTGACTGCACTCTCTCCATGCTCGATACCGCTTATGGAACCGACACCCATGATGCGATAGATTGCTGGTGGAGCTTGGTGGGTGGATCGACGCAACAATAAGCGGCGGGGTTGCCACCGAAGCGAGTAGACGTTGTGCGACCTGAATGACATGACGATGAATGGGAAACGCTGATATCGACGACATCGATCCCTCAGAGTCCGGCGTGTTGCTTCAAGAGACTGTGCGTGCCAAACAATGCATAACTGGACGGCTTTGGGTCAAGATAGCGAGCCTCGTGGTGAAAGGTCGGCTCGACAGAATGTGAGAGCTGCTGTTGCTGCTCAATCTGCTATATGATCATCGTCTCATCTGCCGTGACTTAGCGCGTGCATGAAAGGCCGGATGGGAGCGCACATGTCAGCTCGCCGGCGGGGAGGCAAGCTTCGCGCAGACGGCTGAATAGAATGATTGCAGTGACAGCAAAGCGATGAGTCTACAAAATCAGCAATAATGTGAAGTGAAGGCAAAACGACGGCATGCTCTGGAGATGGCACAAGTGACGTTCAGAAAGAGTAGTGATGGTGCTCAGGCCTTCGCAGTGGCTTCGTCTCGTGTTTCGGTGGATGGCCCAAGCGTGCAGAGTGGGTATGTCCCTCGTCGGGATGCAGCGTGGTGCTTTGCCGACCTAAGACGACGCGACGCCGCTACAGTACGGCTAGGATAATTTTGGGTGGCTAAGCGTCGCACGTCCAGCTCATCATAGCTTGCAGCAAGAAATGCATGCGCCGGCGCCGCTGTGTGCGCAGCCAGTTCTTGCCGTCAGTGTGCGTGCTTGTGCTTGGACACTTGGACTCCGGCTGTGTGCCAGAGCTACTAGCGACGAGTGCGTTATTTGCAGAGAGTCGGTGACAAGTTACAACAACAGCAGCCAGCAGCCAGCAGCCAGCTACCGAGTCGGCGCTCGTAAAAAGGCAGCCTGCCCTGCCCTGCACACGCGGATCGGATCACGACCCTTGAAGACTCGCCCGCCAGCAGCGCAGCATCCCCCCCCAGCACTGCCAGGCCCTTTAACCTTCATTCATCTCGAACAAGGTTGCGTCGTGCGTCAAGGCAAGGCCAGGCAAGATACCACGAGCATCGAACACGACTCTGCGACACGACTCGGCGACGGCCTGTCTGGAGGGCCATCCCAGCTCGATACTGCGGCCGGGGCATATCGATACTTGTCACGGTGCTGTTTTGGGATTGGCTTTGGGTGTGAGAAGTCTCGCGAGCCGGGTTCACCACGCCCTCTGGGAGTCGACGGACGTGCGACCAGGGCCATAGCGACATGGTACGTATGAGATTGTTTTGATCTGCCTCCATCCTGCAGCACCAGCACGTATCTGCACGCTTGTTCTCGCGCAGCAGAGACTCGAGAGAACGTTTGTGTCGTTTTGGACTCCCTCTACCGCCCGCCCGCCACACAACGCGCCCCTGCCGGACAACGAAGCATCCATCGCCATCCATCGCCGCAGCACTTGCAAACGCTGCCACAGCGCTGGGCGATCACCGCCAAACCGACTCCACTGCTGCTGGTGCTGGTGCTGGTGTTCTTGCTTCTCGCTCGCCGTCTGGCCCGCCCGCCCGCCTGCCTTGGTACGGATCTGATCGTTGCTGGCCAGCCCAAAGCAGACCAATCCTTTCACGCATTGCACTGCACTGCTCCTACTCAAGACCTCGCACGCACGCACGCACATCACGCACGCACGCACGCACGCACACCCGCCCTGAATCTGGCACTACACTGTTCCCAGCGCGCGCATGTCCGTCGTCGCACTCCAAGTACCACGCGCATTTCCTGCCGCCATGCAGTCTTTCGAGACGCGTCCTCTGCACACGCTGCCGGTACGATGCCACCCCATTGCCACTGCTGCTGCTGCTGTTTGTCCATCATCGCTCCTGCCCGCCCCACCCTCTATGCTGCACCCACCATCCGCCCTCCCCTCTCTGACTCCGTCCCCGACACAACCGCAACACCACACCCGAGCCCGCGCTGTTTTGCGTTTGATGAACCCCCTCCGACACATTTCCTTTCTGCATGCCGAAACTCAAAGCCTTCCCACTTCCTGCCGTCGCCGGCCGTGCCTGCCTGCCTGCCTGCCTGCCTGCCTGCCTGCCTGACTTTTTCCTTGGTGGAGCCCCAACTCAAAGCAGACTCGACGTGCCAAGTTCCTGCTTTTGCCTTCCCTTCCCCGCCCCGCCAAAAACGACCCCTCCACAGCGCGCACTGCGAGCCAGCCAGACAGCGGTTTGACAGCTTCGCACCCCATCCTCTGCCCAAACCAACTTCCCTGTTCCTGGCATGTCTGCGGCCAGCGCCAGCCTTGCGCGCACCTGTCCACACTGACCGGCGCCCTCCCCCGACCGGCATCCTCGATCGACGCCTGTTGAAACACAATAAACATCTGACGTCCAACAACTCAATTCTGCCTGCCCATCCCGCCCATCGAGCCCATAGCAATCGTCCGGCCCTGCCCGCACACACACACCTATACTGACTACAGCTTTTCTATTAGAATCAACCAAATGCCGGCCACCAGCAGGGTTTGCCTCCTCCGCCGCCTCTGCAGCACCCTCGATCTGCAGGACTAGTACAACAGCAACATCGCCCAAATTCCCCTCACCAATCGCAGAATACCATCAATTCGGCCTCGAACGGTCCCTACATTTCGCCACATTCCTCCTCACACAGCCTATCCCAGCATCAGTCTCCGTACATCGGGACCGTGCCTGGCATCCCCTCGCAGTCGTCGGGAGAGGCACACTTCTTCGGCGCCCACCCCAGTCCTTACTCGTCGAACAGCGCGGCAGGGAGCTACGCATCATCAGGTGAGTCGATGAAACCGATTAATTTGAAATCTGGGTGTGCCCCAAACGACAATGGCTTGACCGCCCGCTGAAGTTGGCTGCCATGGCGCGTTCCTTCGGTCTAGGACTGACCAGCTTTGCAGAACCGAACGAAAGCATGGCCACGCAGGCGGCGATCAGCCGTCAGACATATCCGCCAATCTCAAGCTACCAGACTCCGCAGTCGAACTCACCGGCCTCCATCCATTCGCCACAAACTGACGCGCATGGCCGACCGTTGTATGGCATACCCTCCATGCCGCAACAGATGTACTATCCACAGTATCAGATGCAGCAGCAGCAGTCGCCGTACGGCCAGCATCCTGCCGCTGCGTCGCACTCGTCTATAACTTCGGCGCCAGGCATGCTTATGTCACATCAGCAGCCGCAGCAGCACATGCAGCAGCCGCCACAAGCGCAAGCTGGTCACCCGCAAGCCATGCTTGATAACAAGCCGTCGCAATCCTCCCTTCAACGACCACCTTCCGCGCTTGCTCCTCCTCAAGCACCCCAAACTCCCTCTGGACCAGGTATGCACGGCAATCTCCCGACCTCTTCGTCAGATCACGGCCCTAACTCGAGCGCAGCGCCAGGTCCCATCCCTGCGACCACACCGCTAGTTGTGCGACAGGACAACAATGGCGTGCAATGGATCGCATTCGAATACTCGCGCGACCGTGTGAAGATGGAATACACGATCCGCTGTGACGTCGAATCGGTGAACGTCGACGAACTGAGCCCCGAATTCAAGTCTGCCAACTGTGTCTACCCGCGCGCGTGCTGCGGGAAAGACCAATACAAGGGCAACCGCCTACACTACGAGAGCGAATGCAACGCGGTCGGTTGGGCACTGGCGCAATTGAATCCCAATCTGCGCGAGAAACGCGGCCTGATCCAACGTGCCGTGGACAGCTGGAGAAACAGCAACCAGGACGTGAGGCTGCGCAGTCGGAGAGTCCGACGCATGGCCAAGATCCAGAATAGAAACGCAGCAAAAGCGACGCCTGGTGCGCCCGGTCAGTACCCAGGTCCACAAGGCCCAGGTAGCGCGGGCCTGCCACCACAGGGCATGCCTCCTGGTTCCGGCAGACCTCCCATGGGTCCTGGACCTCAGATGCACCACCACCATACCGACGGAAGTGAACCCGGCGGTGGGAACGATGTCAGCGGTATGTTCCACCAGATGTGAATGATATCCTGTACTACTACTACTGCTACTATTGCACCTGCATTTGTGGAGTCGGTGGAGGAACCTTGGAAGAACGATCGACATGTTATCGGTTTACATGCCTGTGCACGCTTGTACAGCATGATTATCTCGCGAGGGCGCTGTAGCAAATTACGGCTGCCGCAGACTGTTGTTGAATTTGTTCTTGTACACTTCTTCGTCGCTCGCTGCACATCGATACCCACAAGATACCCCGTTTTTTTTTTCCTCGCTTCGCATACACCCATGCAGCACATCGCTCAAGTTCTCACGCTAATCGTTCGCTTTTCCTTATAGCCGGAAATGAATACAGTAGTGGAACCGGGCATCCTAACCAGCCGACAAACGGGCAGAGCGATCTGACATCGCCTACTACGGGCCGCTATTCGCAGAACTTCTATCCCTCGTACCCCCAGCAACCAGGTGTAAGAGGCTCGTCCATGCCCCCAATCCACGACGCCATGGATCCCATGCACAGCCAAGCGTCCACACTTGCCACACCCGCTCGCGATTCTGTCAAAAAGGAAGATGAAGAGCACAAGCGTGCCCTATTCGGCGACGTACCAGAGTCCAAACGACGCAAGTTCATCCTCGTCGATGACAACCAACGTGGGACCCGTGTCCGGGTGCGTGTCATGCTGGACCAAGTCAAGATGGACGACATGCCCGATGCCCATCTGAGAATCAACGCCGTCTACCCACGCTCATACTTCCCTCGTCAGATGAGGTCGCCGCCCGGATCCCCGGGTGCACGTGGCAACTGGGACGATGAGAACGATGAGGGTGAGGATGGACAGACGTTGCCGCCACAGGGCAAGACCCTCGTGCCCGTCTCCCTCATGGACGGCAGCGAGGCTAAACTGCCAGTACCACGCATGACCAAGTCGAAGAGAAGCAAGGAGGTCGCCTTGAATGAGCTCGGCTACCGCATGAGCTGGGGCCAGGCGAGAACGTTCAACGGCATGTCGCACTCTATTCCAACGTCACCACATCGCCGCTAACCATGATTCTTCTCCAGGTCGAACACTCTTCCTTCAGCGCTCTCTCGACGCTTACAGAAACAAGATGCGCAGCACCATGATTGCTGGAGGCAGCGATACGGCGACCATTGCACCTCACTTCGAGACTCGGCCAGGAAAGCGCAAGTGGCTCGAGAGAAACAAACGAGCCAGGCGAGCTGATTCCATGCCTTGAGCCGACACTGGATGACTTTTGTTACTAATGGCGTAATGTGGAGCAAAGAGCGTGGGCGGAAAACTTTTTGACATGCTCACTTGACATGCGCTACGACAGTGTGCTGTCAAAGACTCACGGCCTTTATCGAGATTGCTAGAGAGATGGGAAAATGAGCGACGGCGTTGGTTGGTCTTACTATTACACCTGATGTGGCGGCGCACAGATCCTGTCGCATTGCTTTTTGCAACTTTTCCCCCGTTGCGCCCGATGCTCGGCACGCTGTCTTTCAGCTGTACGGACGGAATTGCTTTGAGCGATATACAAAATGCGCCGGCTGGAAAAATGCATCACGCACGCGCGCGCGCACACACACACACAAAAAACACTATTCAGGCGTTTCGTCACATGTACCATGGTTGCAGCGTAGCATACAAAATAGCTTAATCGTAAAAATTCGGGATGTGTTTCTTAGTACATATCTTTTTCCCCCACCCCCTCCTTTCGATCCAATGACATGTCTTGAAAAGTGGTGACGTTGCAACGATTGTATCTATCCACCAACATACTCTATCGTTTCAGTATACGCATCGACCGGCCAATGCGATGCATGCTTCGCTGACCGGGGCATCAATCAGCAAACGATGGTCTGACAATGTTCTCTTGTGGTGTCGCGTTATTATTAGTTTCGCTCCATCCACCATCGAGCTCTTTATTGGGATAATGCATACCATACCCGCTTGGCTTCCGGTGGGGTTTTTTTCTTTCTAAATTACTATACTTGTACCTAGGATTGTTACACCGCCGTTTAGTT
>LFZO01000154.1:0-70393 GCA_001578225.1 Pseudocercospora musae | reverse complement strand
AACAAGCGTCTTTATAACACCCTCCGGTCGATAGCGCGGTCGCTCGAAGCCGTCCTTAACAACTACCCGAATTACCGCCAATACTATGCTAATCGTTAGTAGCAAAGCAAGATCCTCGTACACCTCGATTTCCTACTATTCTAGCGTCATTTTGAGATATTGGATAGCCTAGAAAGAGTACGTAATAGCAAAAGAGTATGGATACGAGTTTCTACGCGTAGATCGGCTAGCGCTAAAAACTAGCCTAGACTAGAAGCACTAGTTTTCGAGGGCACTAGATTTCGCGCCTAGACCTTCCCGAAAGGGTGTCCCGGCAATGGATTAACTACTAGATTAACGAAAGTACTAATCCAGTAGATTATAGGTATTCAATAGTAAATCCGAGAAAAGAGCTAGATTTCAAAACAGGGCGTGGATTAAGCCTAAATCTATCGCGAAATCTAGCGAGGTATTCAAGGCCTAAGACACAATTGCAAGCAAGGGCGGCTGGAATGCATCAAGGGCGGATCCCCGTTATTCACCACTATCAATCCGTCTCCCAGATACAGTCAATTGTCAAACTTCCTCAGAGTCCCACTTAATCCTTGCTATCGACTCGATTTGATGACTGCAATCGCAAAGAGATGCGAGTTCCAGTAGCTGCTTGTGTCCAATTTCAGTCGAAACGCAATTTATAACCTAGATACTGCCACAGTGCCAGGTCTTTGGGCAAATTCCCTTAAAAACCTTAGCTAGCGTGTTTAGTATTCCGGTAGGAAAGCGCTTGCTCGATTGGCTACAACCCATGTATCTCTGAGCGTGTACAACTTGTGCTGGGATGAAATCTCCTTCGATGGCACGAAAAGGCATCTTCGACCTCATACGGCTCGCTGTAATCATACCCTCACCGTTAGGCAATAAGGCAGGACAGTGTATGTTCGTAGGAGCAGTGGCTTCTCTAGAGAACGGGAAGGCGCGTTCTGAGGGAAAAAGACATCTCGAACTTGTACCAGTTTCAGCCCGAAGAACGAATAGCCTGTATGATGCACAATCAATTGAGCTATAGGGAGTATAAGAGTGCGTCTATCGCACAGTGTTTTTACCGTCTTCCCAGACCAGCAGCTCTTAACGTACACAGGCCATAGACCTGCTTTCGTCTCCAGTATGGCTTGACAATGATAGTCACGAAGATGGGAGTGGCGTGTGCATACAGCGGGCAAATCGTACTGCGGAGTACATCGGAATTTGCTTGCACATAAAAATCCTGCGTGCTAACTATGTTGAATGGATTCCATAAACTGGTGTACAGCAAGCAAGAGGACTAGAAGCACACAAGCAAGAAAGTAAAGCCTCGGCATCGAAATCAGGCAGACATGTTCGATGCCTCAAGTTCTAGTCCGGGCACAACGACCAAGCAGATATGAGTATAGCACACAAATTGTGAAGTCTGCTGTGAAGATTCGATGTTGTAGACCGCTTCCGTGTCAATCCTCCATCCGAGCATGGGTTGCATGGGATGTTATGTGGTTTCCCGCACAATTGGCCAAAACTCGAGAAGCTGAGGCAACTCCACATTTCGTGAATCAACAACAACAACGTTGCTCAGCACATCGATTTTCAAGAAGCAACAGTGAACCAATCTGAACGGCATCTGCAGGCTAAAACAACAACACTCAACACCATGTCTCGCCCAGACCACCTCCGCGGGTCCTCATCAACTAACATCCATGGCGGCAACCAATACCGAGTGCTAGAAGGCAAGATCGCAGTCGTCACAGGAGCATCCCGTGGCATTGGCGCTGCAATATGCGAGAACCTCGCAGCCAAAGGCTGTCATCTCATCATGAACTACACATCGGACAGCTCAGAGGGGAAGACGTCCAAGCTGGCACAAGAACTCCAACAAAAGTATGGAATCCAAACTCTCCCCGTCCAAGCAGACATGGGATCTGAGAAAGGTCCACAACACATCATCGACATCGCAAAGAACCACTTTGCTCACCCGAAGACGAAGAAGTTTCAACTAGATGTCATTATCAACAATGCAGGTGTGGCAGGCAAAACCGCAATTGAGGACTGCACTTCTGAGGAATTTGATCGCTTGTACCACGTCAACGTTCGAGGACCACTACTTCTGATGAAGGCCGCACTCCCCTACCTACCGCACGACAGATCTGGCCGTATTGTCAATCTTAGCTCTGTGAGTGCATCCCTTGGCTTCCACGAGGATGGCATGTACGGCGGAACCAAAGCCGCTCTCGAAGCTATGACGAGGACCTGGGCGAGGGAGCTGAGTGAGAGAGCGACGGTAAATGCTGTCAACCCCGGACCTGTGGCAACAGATATGTACGGCGCTACAAGCCAGGAGTTCCAAGCCAAGATGGCAGGTTGGACTAGGAATACGCCACTAGCTGCAATCCGCCCAGAGGTTGATCGGAAAGACCTAGTTGAGGGTGCAGAGAATGCGGGAGGCAGACCGGTATGTGCTGAGGGATCCATCAACTGGATACTGCTGACGTTCTTCAGGCGTATGACTTCGAGGTTGCTGGCGTTGTCGCAATGCTGTGCACACCGGACAGCGCCTGGTGCACGGGCAGCGTCGTATGCGCAAATGGCGGCTTCAAGTTCAGCTACTAATCACCAGATCGTGGAAGCTCGTCTCGTTAGGCCTGATGGTATAGCTTCAGAAAGACTTAGATGCAGAGAGGCGGACCGTGGTAACCCCAATGATGTCCATAGCAGCATGCAGACAAGACAACGCTGGCACCTGAAGATTACAATGACCGCTCTACCAAACATATGGACACGTACCATCATTCACTGTGCGCACATGCCTGCGATCTGGCAGACAGAGCCCGGCTTCATCACCGCGACGAACTGTTCAATACTCGACCATTGAACACCAATCGAACACATGCTAGAACTTCAATTCTAGCTCCAGACTCATGACATGGGCAATTTATTCTATTGACCTTCTTCATCTATCGCAGTCAAATTCATTCAAAGCAAGTCGCGCAGCGTGCAACACATATCTTCCAACTTTCAAGTCAGCAGATTTTCTACAGGACCACATGTCTTTGTCTGTCAAGACCTCGACCACTTGGCATAGTTTCTAGGTGGTGCCTGCAATGCGACACACGGCTTTGGAGAATGTGAGTACTTCCTTGTTCGTAAGGCAACACTCAAATCGATTATCTGCGACTGAACCAGCTTGTGTCAAAGAAGGCAGCACTGTCTCACCGTGGTGGTTCGGAGCGTGCATTTTTGAGAACCATTGCTGACCCTTCTACCTGTTGTTTTCAGGTCAGAGCGATGACATTCTTGAAGCAGGCGTTTGATTTGGAGACGGTAGAGGACTTGGAGGAGGCGGAATGAAGTAGTGCTCAGACCAGTGGACCATGGTATTCCGCTCTACTGCCAGCTATCTGTTCGAGCTGAGGCCACTGCACGAGGAATTTGTCCACGATGGGTAAAAGCAGTCTGCCAGACAAAGAAAGTCTCTTCACACGTGCCCATGATTCGATGTAGAGTGTCCTCATCTTATGTCGGGAATTGCAGCCACGAATATTGAAGAATCTCAGCAGGATGGAAGTGAAGATCAAGATGGTCGCAGTCGCTGGACCATTGCAGAGAATCAGGTCGGGAAAGTCCAGTTGGCCGTCTGTAGTATGCGAGGTCAAGACACTGACGCATGTCCAGAGACATTTGACGCAAGATATCGGTGCAGTATACGCAGGCTGATGAATCTCTCGCGCTCGTGGAACCGTCACAATATCATATGTGCCCGAAATTAATCCCATGACTCTGTTGTCCTTGCCATCCATCAGTGTTGTCTGCGTTGACAAACCCGCCACCTTCTCTTCAAATTCATATGCTCTTTCAGCCGATATTCCATCTCCTGAGCTGACGACCCATGTTCGATGCGTGTAGTCCCGCCAATCGATTCGCGAGTCGTAGTCCTTCTCCGTGACTGCTCGCTCAAGCATGCCTAGCATCTCTGCCGTGTGTCCTCCACTTCCAAGCACGATCAGAAGATGAGTCGGCTCTTCTGGATTCTGGCGGCCATGGCGAAGTGGCTTGGGTCGGGTTGGATCGATCACAGCTTTGAACCGAAAGACAGCCAGGACTGCTGTTGTGAGCAGGATCAGAACCGCCGCGATCAGGATTTCCAGCATTGTTTTTGGCGCTTCGTCGCCGGATATTGTGGTCACCGCTCACACATGGTGTGACTTGAAACGGGCTTGCCAAAGCCGAAGGCCTCTAAAGTAGTGGTGTTGCTGAATTCCACAGGTGATCTTCCTTCCTTAGACGATGTTCGGCCGAAGAATCTCCGCAAAGTATCCCTTGTCAACAACGCGACCACCATCTTCGTCGCAACACCAGGTGTCCGAAGGTGAGTCGAGAGCTTCAAGTCACTGATAAACTATAATGAAGACCAATTGCGACTTTCAACGGGTGTAAGTTCGATGCAGCCCTACCCTAACCCTCTCTATCTCCTCGACTAGCTACATCATCCATACTGTCGACTAGCAGACTCTTCCTCCATCCGCAGTTGTTCTTCCAAATGTCGATCTGCAGCGTTGAATGGGTCAAATCGAGCCATGTGTGCCAACGTTCCTCCTTCACTGTCTGGATGTCGTCCCCTTGGATACCAGAAATCATTAGATATACTGCGAGGTAGGAACACAGCACGACCCAAGATGCCCTCGTCCCTCATCCGCGCTTCCATTTGCTGAAGCTCGGAGTTGAGTTGAGGGTGATTTCGCCAGTTGCTACCGACATGTTCGGTCAGTGGCAGGAATTGAACGTCTCTGTTGTTCTGACGATCGGGCTGTGGATACAATATCGGTTCCGGCGGCTGAGCAATGGCAATGGGTGGAAATACGTTTGGCGACAATGGTGGGCCTGGGGGAGGATGAAATGCTGTTCTCGCCACCTGCGGGACGGCAATAGCAGGAAAGACAGTTGGTGACTTCGGCGGCTCTGGTTCAGCATAGCTCTGTTGTGCTAGATCGTATTCGCCTCCAGGATTTTGAGGCCACAAACGGATCGGGGTATTGGTGACTTCAGGTTCGGCAGTGGCCGGGGCATGAGGAAGCACTATGCCATCCTGGGTGACCAGAAAGTCAGGAGGATGGACGTATGGCTCTGCAACTTCCGGCTCTCGCTGCAAGTTCTCGCCAGCATGATTCGCTCTTGCCTCTGCCGCTAACATTGCTGAGATCAGACCTGGACGTGGACGAGAGTCCCCGACGCTGATATCTGGTTGGGCAGTCGTGTTTAGATCGGATACCGACTCTGCGTAGGCTTGCTTCTGAGAATCATATGCTGCAGGAGGAGTATGGCTTGCTTGGTCGTCTGCCTGATGCTCTGCTTTGCTCCTCTCAGAACGTTTGGACGCTCTTGCAGCTCTGAGTTGACTTTCCACAGCCTGTGCTGCCGCTATCTGAGTGCTCTGCCGTGGACGGAAGTCCGGAGTTATCAGAGCCTTGAAGCTTTTTCCACTTGCAACACTGATATCATCATCATCATCATTGGCTGGTCCTGAGTCGTTGCGAATTGAAGCGTTGTGGTCGATAGTTCCCGAAAGGTGTGCTTCTTCCTCGCCATTGTCAACCCACACATGGTCGATTGCAACCCTTCCAATGCTAATGTCGCTCGCGCCAAAGTCTTTAATGTGAAGGCTGCCGATCTTAAGCTCAGCAATCTGGCAGTTGCTAATCTGAATGTCATTGTATGAGATCTTGTCCCTCATCACATTCCTGGGAAGACACTTCTCAGAATGATATATCTTGTGCGGGAAATAATCGTTTCCGGTGGGCGGAGGCATTGCTTTTGGTTCCGATCGTGCTATTGCTTGTGATCATGAGCTGGAAGACGGAAAGCAGATGGTTTGATATGTAAGGTGCTGTAGGTTTGCTGAAGAGCCTTGCAGAAAGAATTGACCTACAGCTCCATGACATCAGCGCCAATGATGGTTCCAGAGCACACCATTGAAATGAGTTAATTTGCTTGTGGATGCGCCGATTCTTAGACCTCATTAAACGTGACTAAAAATGCTGCAAACTTCTATCAGCAGCCACCTCGTTCTTCCATATCAACCTCTCCGTCTTAGCGTTGACACCAGGACCGTTGTATATACTTCCATATTCATTACCAGTAGCCCACTCAGCACCCTCGCCATCCTTGGACTTCGCAGTCGCCTTCCGCTTGATCCACTTGCCGTAGATGAGCAGATTGTAAAGTCGGAAAGCAAGGAATGAGAACTTATCGCGCTCAAGATCGGCAGGGTATTCAGCACCAAGGTCAACAGCCGCAGAGATACCAGATATGCAGGCTACCTCATGTGCGTTGACAAGAGTCCATGAGGATGCATAGCGCGTATTGCGCTTGCCTTGAAGCGTCCATAGCCATGGAACCACCTTGATATAATGTGAGTAAGAGTGACAAAGCTGATGCCACCAGTCTTCCCGGATGATCTTGTCCTTCTTGATCTCGTTCCTCGTCCACAAGTGGCTGTCTCTTTCGTTGTTCAGAAAGATGGTCTGGAAGACGTGGTTCTCGAAAGGTACTTCGGGTGGGAATTGAGCTTGGTAATTTGTGCAGTCGAAGCACATTTCGATCTTGGTCAGATCCTGAGGATACATTCGGATCAAATACATTGCCTTGAAGTTGTCCTTGGCCCATTCGTTGCGTGACTGCATGTCTTGCCCATTGATGCCATCCACAGCCAGAGATGGCTCGTAGAAGTTTTCGTAATGTCGCTTCATGTAGTCATAGTCCTGGTGTGTGACGGTGATATCGTTGGCGAACTTGGCAGCTCCAAGAACACGCTTCTCACCTCCAGTTGCTGTCGCACCGAGAATGCGCTTTGCTGTATCGGCAAGCACACAAAGGACAATCTCGTCATACTCTTCAGTGGTCTCAACGGCACCGGCATCAGCTTTCGAGCCTTCAACATCATCTGGCACCCAAGCCGAGTTCGGGTTGTGTCCGTCTGGAGCCTTTGTTCGACCAATTATTTTGACGGTTACACCAATCTTGTCGCGCTTCGTGACGCGGGTCACTTCTGTGGAGAGTCGTACATTGACGCCTCGCTTGATGAGATTCTTTCGCCAGGTATCGTAGAAGTCGCTCAGATTTGGGAACACTACCATCGGTGGCAGATTGGACGCTACGCTGTTCTTGTCCGGAGGATACCACATGCCATATGTAGGACTCGTGCTTAATCTCTCCAGAATCATAGCAGGCACTTCCGGCGTCCAGTTTCCAGTACCTAGGAAGAGAGCCACCATGGGCAGAGCCACCACATTGGCGAACTCGGTTGTGAAACGGAAGAGCTTGACCAGGATCTTGATCGGCATCAACGCGAAGAAAATCTCAAACATGCTTACGATCTTCAGCATTCTGAAGAACCTGACAACTTCTGCCGAGTGCTTTTCCAGCATTTTCGTAGGGTATACGTTTGTCCAGAATTGCTCGCCTTTACCAAAAGATACTTGGAGCTTGACTGGATCAGCCCAGAAACCATTTCTCGCAAACATGGTCAAGGTGTGGTGGAAGATGTATGAGCCACCTTGTACACCTTGATTCAGCCATGATGCTCCCGTCTTTTGCTTGTCCAAAGGTATCGAGTATGCTTGGCCTCCGCAATAATCGACTGCGTCTACGATCGTTACATCGAACTTGTCCGGATGTTCAGAGAGATGGTGTGCACAGGACATTCCTTTACCATTGTCAGCGCATTTCTCACGTTTTCCTTGCCCAACTCACTCACCTGCAGCTCCCGCACCCACCACGAGCACCTTCTTCCTCTTCGCGCCCTCCATTTTCTGGCCCATGTTGAATCGTGTCTGCGATCCGTTGGAGTCGAGCAGTGGTCTGCCGTCAGTCATCTCCAAACAAAGGGGAGAGAATGTCACAGGGCAAGGGACGAGAGCCTCCTACCTGCCACCTCTCAAGCCATGAGCGGTATAAGGATAATCCACGCGCACACAAGCATACCCGCGTCAGGTATCGTCATTGATTCCTGTCTAGCTTTGGTGGATCGGCAAGCAGTTCTCAGATCGGAGACGCAGGATCTCGGAAGCGACCGAGCGAGATCTGCCCCACTATTTTCGGCCTGTCCTGGACAAGTGGAGAACTACCTGCACCTGAGGGCTTGGCTTGGCTTGGTTGTGGTCAAGAGAAGAATGCACCCATGATCAGATAGTTCCAAGGTCGGCGAAACACAGATTTTTCAAATGGGCAAGGCGATTTATGTGGACATTACATATTTTACTCATTGCGATATGGATCGGAGTCAACCTCCAATGGCTGGGCAAAGTCGTAAAGCAATCCTTGTCCCTTTCGTTGTCACGATGTAGTAGACTTCAGATGCAGCAATGCTGCTTACACGTCCCACCAAATTGGCAGCTCAACACGAGGGTTCGACTGGGCCTCAGCAACCGGCTGCTAGGTCCTTCAATGTCGTCGGCTCTTACGGTGAGGCTTGAGAAGGCAGTATCGTCCGAATAAATTTGACAGGCTGGACCGAGCTGCAACAGCCCTCAATTTCGCCAAACAGCCATGATGTGGTGAGATGGCAGGGCGAGCAGGTGCCTGATATGTCTCCGGCTGCAAGTCTGCTCTCGATCGACCGCTGTCGAAGGACTGCATCCCACAGGCATTGTCGCCTCTGGACAGGATGAGCATACTCGCGAGGCCCGTCGCTGAGAGACCATATGCCTCTATTCCCCTAAGCACATCCTTCACCATCGACTTCGCAAAGCGGCGTCGCGCAGATGCCGGGAATCTTGCTCGCTCCTCTGCCGACAAGCCCATCAATGTAGGCTAGGAATGTGCTCACGGGCACCATATCCATGCTTCCGAATGCCGGGTGGCTCGATTGAAGTACTTGTCCTCCCCAAAGAATCCTCAGGTAGTAACAATCCTGCTTGCTGTAAAGCTCGAACACAACCTCGGAACCCATACCAGGCCAGACCATTCGGTCGATCTGCAGAATTGAGAGCAGGCGGGAGACAGAGCCATCATGTGCGACATTGTGTCTGTACTTGACGCTTTGAGATGTGGCAGATCCTGTGCTTGGAGGGCCTTCTCCCATGGCATGTCTGAGATTCTGAGCCAGCTCGGCCGCCCAAATGCCGTAACTTGCTACGCTCGCCGCCAGACTTTGGTTGGTATCACGATAGATGAAAGAATACTCATACTCGCCAAGGCGAAAGACTTGGTCGGCCTCTTCTTGGCTGACACAATCTGTCGAATCTCCGATCTTACATGGAAGTGGCTTCTGATGGCACAGCCGAGAGGAGAGGTTATCAAAGTAGTGATCCCAGCTCATATGCCAATCGCTGGCACTAGAATTCACTCCAGATAATGCATCCAGTCGCGCGAAAAGATTAGAGGAAGCATTGATGTGCTGGAGCCAAGCTGGCGAGGAGCTCCCCGAACCATAAGAGCTGAACAGAGCAGAGGCGCTAGAGCATGTGTAAGCTGGCTCGAGACTGTCGATACTATCGGGCTGGATAAGAAGTGCGGCATTCTTGTTCTCGCGCTCGGGATACATGCCTGGAATAAGCATGCTTGCCACTTGAGATGTGATGACATTGTTGGTGACCCTGTAGGAGACCAGATTCACATCGTGCTGCTCTGGAATGAAGCCTAGCATGCCACTGTAGACGGCCTTCAAATCTTTGCCATGTTTCTTGCTGTCAATCAAGCCACCTCGAGTGATTTGGGGAAATTGACAAGTCCCGTTAAAGCCGACAGGCGCAAGCGGATTTGCTGCGGATGTGTAGACAGACCAGTGAGTGTCGGCAGAATCAGTACCATACATTCCGATGGGTTCGCCACCATAGAACAGTGCCTCATCACTGCACTCCCAGGAGTAGCTTTCTCGTGGAAACGTATTAGCGGCATATGGCGTCCGCTTGTGATGTCGATGAATCACTTCGACGTATTCCAGCTTGTAGCCCTCCTCGACCGGGGGATAAGTGTCCGGATTTGTATGGGGCATGTTACACCAATTGTAAGTGCCCAAAGGGCCCACACTGGTGTTGAAAACATATCCATACACGCCAGTGCCATTGATCACGCCAGCAAGATCATTCACCTCGTACTTGGCAGGAGGGTGCCATGATAGACTGACGTTGATAATGCCGCCACACCGAGTGCCATTGGCCGTTGCCTGATCAGCCTTGTCGTCGTTGCTTGATTGAGCGTTTCCGACGCCAGCAAATGTTGCGAAACCGGTGAACAAAGCTGGCGCAGTTTGGCTGAATTTCATGATAGCCGAGATGACAGTCTGAACGGTGAAGACAAGCAGCAAGCCGAGGGCAAGCGTGGTACATGAGGGCAAGTGGAGTTGCATTGGTAATAAGTGTCACCTCGCGTTAGCCATCGAATGATTATGCCAGGGTATTGTGCATGGGCTTCAGCTCGCACTTCGCAGCACGTTTTTGCTGAGCTCTTTTCGAATGGCATGGTGAGGATGAGGATGATGTTCAAATACGAAAGGTAAGATGAGTAGAGTTTGATTGGACGCTGCGTAGGGAACGGACTTTAGTCCGCATGTGCTTTGCTTTTTGCTTCCCTCGGCGACGACCTTTGCTCGACGATCAGCGCTTATCAGGGCAACTCTCTGAGACATCTACAGATGGAGCGTCTCTACCATATATACATGCCTGAGGCCTCCATCTGGAGCGCGACTCGTATCAGGCCCAAGGTCCGAGGTGGCAGAAGGTGCCGTGCCTGAGCAGTTGCAGTTCACAGGTGCAAGTTGCAACAACTGCCAACTGCTTCTACTGTAGTTATCGGTAACGCGCCTCCTACGTCTGATGGCACGCTAAGGAACGTCATTGCTAGTCACGTTTCCAAGTGTTGAGAAGGGCAACATCAACAGCATTGTTGGAAGTGGGCGTGAATAAGACCATACCATGCTGTGGCAGTGACATGTGTCGGCGATGTACTTTTGCATGCACGATCTTTAAGACTGCATCTTCGGCAGCATGGCGCCCAACCCTATTATGATCCCGCGGAAACCGGTCCCTCAGGCCTCACAAATTCATGGGAACAGGAAGGACGTGTCGAAAGGCTTCAGTGCAGCAGTGTTGGCGACATCGACAGTCGTACTTCTGTGCGCCGCCACGTCCTGGGCAAGACGATGGCTATATTCTGGAGCAGCCATTGAAACCCTACTTCTCATTCACGGACACGCCCACGAGAATAGAATCCTAGAGGGCGCTCCGTTGTGGACAGTACTGGCTACCTATAACCTGATCTATGCCATTTGCTCCACTTCATGGCTCTTGCACGCGCTGTTTGTCGCGGCGACATATCCGGCCATATTCCTGACGTCCCTGAACCAATTTCCCAGAATCGCCAACTTCGCAAGACGACGTCTTCGAAAATTTCTTGGTGGCCAACCGCACTTCATTAGGGACAAGCTTGCGCTGTTCAACCTGCCTGCTCTCGAGATCGACACCGATGTTGATGGCCTCTTTGTCGTTCGTGGTGTCACGTTCAGCTTTTTGACCCTCACACTGATTGCTCACGGATGCGAACTTGGTCTCAAATTAGCTGATGACATCGAATTGGCAATATATGTCGATGAAGTGACAGTGCGCTTTTTTCGCCGCATCGAAATTGGTCATGTATATGCCAATGCGAAAGGCGGTCAATTTGAGATGACCTTTGGTGGTCTGGAGGATGACGACGATGATGCAGCAAGCGAATTCAGCGTTTTTCTGGACGACACGCCACTCCTGCGTGCTGCCACGGCAGGATCCAAGGGGCTCACAGACCGGCCCAAGTTGAGAGAGACTTTGACTGGCGTGAGCTATGTGCGAGACTCCTCAGCAAGAGCAGGTCTGGACATTGTGACAGCATTAGATCCGGACGATGAAGCTGCCGATAAGCAGTATCACGAGAAGCTGACCGAGATTCGCACTTCTAGCGCCGTCTACCAATCACGGCAAGCGGTGCGCCAACGCGCCAAGGGTCAAGGTCGCCGACTTGACGATGAAAAGGATATGCGTGCAGCAGTCTGTGCTGAGTTACATAGTCTGCCTTCTGTGCCTCATCCACCATCTGTATGTTCGAGCAGAATACAAAATATGATGCCAAAGCTAACTATTTACAGCGATCGGTGAGAGTCACCACACTACAGAACTTGTCGCCTCCTCATGTCAGGCGCTTCCTGCATCGGCTGCCATTCCTCCTTCGACTTCTTCTCGCGCCACTTAGCTACTTCCATTCAATTGACATATCAAGCATCAATGCTGCTGGAAGTGGACAATGGCTACAAATGCTACTTCAGGAGCAAGTCTTCAAGCAATATGCAGAAAACAGCGCAGAGCTTCGCAGGCTGTATCGGAAGGTGTCCACGTGGCTTACTGATGCCAATTTCTGCGTGCAGCTCGCAGACATAGAAGGCCTTGGACAGGTGCCGCTCAGCTCTACATTTGACATCGTCACTTACCTCAAATTCTCAGATGTCATGGCCTATCGTACAACACTTGTAGACGGTCAGCCACAAAACGACAGCATCAAGCAAGTCGTCAGGCTGGGAGGGGCGGATGCGACATTCACGATACCTTCGTACTTGTTACCGCATCACGAGCATCTTCTCCCGGCTAAACCTACGAAGGAGGACGAAGAGGAGCTCGAGCAGGAAATCGGTCAGGCCGACGGCGCTCCGAAGATGGTACAGGCGGAGCACAAATTGGAGCAGGCACAGAAAGACGAAACGAACATCTTCCTGAGTGTCCATGCCTCGTTACCAGTTTCTTGCGATCAAAACATGCTCAACTTTGTTGCAGCACTCGTCAAAGCCACCAAAATCATAGAAATGGAAAAGGAAGTTGACGCAGCAGACCGAGCGGATACACCAATGTCTCCTACGTTCTCGGACTCTACATCCGATGGCCTCTCACGAGTCACCTCGATGGACGAAGAGCACAGCGTAGCCGACTCCGAGAAAGTTTCGTTGAAAGAGGTGGCGGGCTTCAAAGTCTTTGCCAAAAACATTCGTCAAAATCTGCAGGATGGAACTACCAAAGCTAAAATTCGAGAATTTGCAAAAGATCTCCATCAAACCACAAAAGACGGGATGAAGAAGACGATTGTCGGTGGTTTGGTCAATGATCGATGGATTGCGAAAATGGTGGGCAAAGTCGCTGCAACATTGCAGAAAGCGCAGGGTGATGTTGGGTATAGTGGAAGTATTCCACTTCCGCTGGAGCCGTATAGAGCGCTGTGGACTGAGGAGGGCAAGTTGAGTAAATTGCTGCCTTGAGGGAACATGAATACAATTTGACTACGAGGACAAGAGATGAAAGCAGTGGGACTTTACAGTACTTGGATGACGATGAAACCATGAACAGCCGCTTCATGGCAACAACAGGGCGAGTACGGCTGGAAGGATAAGCAGGATCGCGCTGATGATTGGCAATATGTGGCCGATGCTCTACCCAAGGATGCAACAGATAGTGAAGTCAGGATTATGAGGAGCGTCATCCTTCACGACGTATATTGCAAAGCTACAATCAAACCAGGACTTTGTATCTAGGTGCCAAAGTTCGCTCCACGTGATCTCGCATAAATCATATGAAAGATCGGCATGCGGCCGGCGCCCGCCTGGCGCATTACGTTTTATATGATCGTAACAACATCCACTCCAGTCCCTGGCCCAAGATAAGCATACAAACAGACAATGGTAAGCAACAGCAACAGCAACGAGAACGCTCCGCTCAATGCCCAAGAGAAATTAACCAATATACAAGCCTAAATCTACTGGTAGTAGTAATCAAAGGGTATAACATACACGACCCGCCCGATTTTCCCTCCCGTCGGTCGAGTAGGCAGACCCAAAGAACTCCTCTCAAACGCCTTGCTTGCTCCACGGGGATTGGTATCAGAATCGCAGCACACTGTCGAATAATGATCTCTTCATCGTCTCGCTTCCTCCCAAACCTCATGTTGCCTCGCATCGTCTCGCTGGCTCAATCATGCCTCCTCTACACAGCAACCCACATCACAGACACAACAATATCCATCCCCTTTCCCTCTCCCCCCTCATACTTATGTGACCACATCCCATCCTTCTCATTATTCCAAAACGCGCCACTGGCAGAATGCATCCCTCTTCTCCCTACTTTCTTATCCCCCTCACTGGCCCCGGATCTCGGATCACTGAGGTGTTGAATTATGGTAGTATTCACGATGAATTTATGTTTGGGAGGTGTGTTGTCGGAAGAAGTTTCTTCGGCAATTAGTTTTTGGAGAATGTTGCCTATGATGGCGTTGTTCCAGGCTTGGGTTTGGGAATGTTCGTAGACGGAGGCGGAGCTGATGGCGGCGTCGCAGGCGTCGTTGCAGATTTGCTTGAGGCGTTGAACGGGGATTGGCTTGAGAGTCATAATCATTAGCGAGGGCTCGAGGTGGAGTGGGAGGAAAGGCGGTGGTAGCAGCCTTGCGGGTCGCGTACACAGTTGGATGCCATTGCTTCTTTTTTGGTGTGATTAGGAGTGTTCCAGGTGGTGGAGTGGTGGATCGTGTTGAATATTGTGAATGGTGGTGTGGTGCGATGTATCAGTCGAGTTTCAGCAGGCAGGCAGGCAGGCAGGCAGGCGAGATTGTGTGTTCTCGTCGCGTCCAAGTCCGATAGATTATTGGCAAGAGCTCGGCGGCGTCGGCCTGATGCTTCCTTCCCTTCCCGACCTTCTTGGCATGCGAGATCTGGCAGGGATGTCAGGAGTCCCCGCATTTCGGTACTGGCCTGAGCTTCGACCAATCAGAAAGAGCGCTCGAGCAGCGTGCATCTTGTCACGAGCCTGCCACCACTTGCCATTGCAGACCACCACCACCACCACACCATTGTACCACGAATAACAAGTGACATTCGAAAGTTAGCACGAGCGAAAGTCTTGTACGCAAACATTCCATACCAACACCCCGAACACACCACGCCAACATGTCTTCTCAACCACTCCTCCAGACTGCTCCCGGTAAGTCTACCATGCCCAATCCCGAACATGCGACTCAAGCACGAGGGCCACTGGAACGTAGGAGGTTACATTGATCTCCAAGCCAACGACCAGAGAAACATTCACCACTCCTGCTAGCCCCTCCTCCTCAACCTCAAGTACAAGTGCAAACACTTTCACCGCACTGTACATACATCCTTCTCCGAACCTCAAGCCCGAAACCGTTTCCAAGAACACACCCGCACAAGCCACCGACAACACCAACCCCTCAAACACCCTACTGAAAAAAAGCCTCAGGAAACTCCGAAGCAGAACCAGAACAAAAAGGCTAACGCCCTAAACCTCCTTCTACAGGCAAACGCATCGCCCTCCCAACCCGTATCGAACCAAAAGTCTTCTTCGCAAACGAACGTACCTTCCTCTCATGGCTAAACTTCACCGTCATCCTCGGAGGTCTAGCAATGGGACTATTGAATTTCGGTGATACAGTAAGTCGTCAATCCTGCCCCAATCCTTCTCTTCCCGTCGCTCGGATTCTCGCTTATGCGCCTATACAGGTCGGACAAATCTCCGCCATTCTCTTCACCCTCGTAGCCGTAGCAGCCATGCTCTACGCACTCGTAACATTCCATTGGCGAGCGAAATCTATCCGAATGCGAGGACAAGGAGGTTTCGATGATAGATTTGGACCTACGGTGTTGGCTGTTGCGCTGTTGGGAGCTGTGGTTGTGAATTTTATCTTGAGGTTTACGGGGACTGGTTGAATGGTCGAAAGGATGGATGGACATGTGCGTGAAGGTGCGTACGCATGTGGGCAAGAGAAGAGAAACACAGCGGGCAGTGAATAAGCGCTGAACGTGGTTGAAGCAGCGAGGACTCATGGCTGCATACTTGCAGCATGTGTGTATCAAGACGGCATCGTTTGACGAAGACTGCTGCACATGATATGGATGTACACCCGCACGTTGGTCCGATACACGATTGGCTTTACCTTCACCTCTATGGCATGACGATATATACGTGTGAAGAGTGCCAATTTAAAAACTGTTTTTGCATTTCCTGTCTACTCCTCTACGCTGCACCATCTCCTCCAACTGAAGCTTTGAAGCCACTTTGCTCGCTGACTCAATCTGTTTTCCACTTTTCTCCCCTTCCACCTCTGTCACATGCCAGATTTCCCTAGGCACTTTTCCCGAATACCCACTACGTCCTTTAAATGCTAGCACCACTGCAGCATATCCAGTTCTAGACTGCCCGAGGGTCGAATGACGGACGGCGTTGAGAGCTCGGACGTAGCCTGGCGGCGACGCCACTTTACTTTGTAGTGCTCCAAGAGGGCTGAAGAGACGAGCGTTGCGATGCGATAAGAGCGATGATAGCCAGGGGGGCTGGCACTCGCGTAGATTCTGCGTGGGCGGTGCTTTGGTCCAGACGCGGAGAAATCCTGCGTAGACATGTCCACTCAAGATGGCGATACTCAGCAGCCGATACGCTGTCGTTGTAATGCCTTAGCACGTCGCAGGCTCGCAGCTCATGCCGTTTGCCAAGCCGCATTGTGGCGACCATATGGTCCATAGATGTGGGAATATACATCCATCTCAATCAAATGAAAGTATCATCATGCCCGGAAGATCTGCTGTTCCCAATGTCCAGGTCACTTTTCAAAAAGAATATTCGAATAGCTCATTTGCCCTCATCGCCTTGCACAACGCCCATTCCTGGGCTTGGTTGGTGTGGAACAGCGGCTTGTTGTCTCGGCGTCATTTGAGGATATCCGCTGCTCATGGCGCGGTGTTGCATGTGGTGCGGGTATTGGGCTGGAGATGGGCCAAAGTGTGGCTGCATCGGCATGCCGGGTTGGAAACCTATCATCTGTCAGTCTCGAATGAGCCGGCCGCAGGCACTAGTAATGCATACCTTGATGAGAACCTTGATGCGACATCATGTGAGGCCGCGGACTTCCAGAAAAGCTGCCGTGTGGCTGCATGTGCGGCATGTGAGGCTGCGCATTTGGTGGCATTGGTGAGCCAGCATAGCCCTGAGGCATGGGTCCGGTCTGGAAGCCCTGTGACGGATTCTGTACCATCATGTGACCGCCACCCATTTGTGGATTGAATTGTGGCCCACCAAAGCCGGGTCGCATTGGCATCATTTGTGGCTGTGGGCCGCCTGGCATCATCATCGGTGTGCCTTGAGGAGCCATCTGTCGATACTGCATCGAAGGGGACATGCCGTATTGTGGCATGGGCTGACCAGGGAATTGTTGCATTTGCATTGGAGGCATTTGACCATTAAAAGGCACGGCCGGGACCTGCTGCACACGAGGCGAGTTCTGTACGGATCCATTAGGTCCAAATTGTTGCTGCAAGCGCGGGTCGAAGGATGGACCATGCCCGTGGCCGTGCTGAGGCTGCCCGTAAAACGGCTGACGCTGGTTTGGCCCGGGCATCGTTGGTGGACCCTGCATATGAGCTGGTAATTGATGCGCATGAGGCATCTGGCCGGGGTTAGGTGTATGCATCGGCGAAGGTCCAGAGCTCGGTGCTTGCGCCTTTGGATAAGCAGTCTCGTGACCTATGTTCTCTCTCTCTTTGGGTTGCGACCACGTCGGTTGAGTGCTGAAGGCTTGTGGAACGCCACCGTTTTTGCTAAGAGCCCCCTTAAGATGTTCAGGGTAGTCAGCCTCTGCCATGCGCTTGACGGCATCAACAAAACCAGTAGGCGACTTGGTCTCCTTCTTCTTGCCCATGCTGAAGAACGACACCACTTCCTCCGTCTCCTTTCGCTGTGGGCTTGGTGAGGTGCCTGTTGGGGTAAAGGCTGACGCGCCGGGACGGAACTCGAAGGATTTTGCATTGACATTGAGCCTGGTCGCAGAATTTGGACTCATCGGCATGTCAACGCTCATGGGGTGGGGAGGTCCCGAAGGAATGCGCAACTCTGCAGGCTGGATAACAGGTCTGCCGTTGTTGAATTGCATTTGATTGTTGCGAAGGCGTTGACTGAGAGGGATGCCTGCTGGAGATTGTCCCGGCGGAACCTGTTGTCGACCCTGTTGGCCCACGCGGGCCCGGTTCTGCTGGTTGAATGGTGCTCTTGCATCGGTCAGTGGCGTTGGTGCTGCTTGCGAAACGCTGCTAGATGGAGCTGGAGACGCCGTGACACTGTTAGCCTTCTCAGAGTCTCTGTCCTTCGCTCTGGTCTCTTCTTCTTTGGCAGCTTGATCTGCCTTCTTTTGGATCTCAAGCTGCTTCTCCCTGTCTTTGGCAAGGATAGGGACCAAGTCATCCGGCACCCGACTTTTCAGCTTGAAGTTCTCAGCAAATTTCTTGAGGTCGTTCAATTTGACATTCTTCTCTTGGCGCTGGTTGACACGCTTTTGTTCCTGGGCGACACGGAGTCGCAACTTCTCATTGTTGGCGAATTGCTTGAAAGCATCGGCTGTGTCTCGAACGTGGTCCTCTGTAGTGCTCTCCCTTTTCTTCGGAGGCTCGGTCGAAGTCGTGGCTGCCGGTGGTGCTGCCTTCGAGGTCTCTGCCGGGGCTAGAGCAGCAGTCTTCTCTACGGGTTTCGGTTGTTCTGTCGCTGGCTGGACAGGTGCAGGCGTGGCCTTGATCTGGCTAGATATGATGGCCGGATCATAAGGTGCACCAGGTACAGATGGAGAGCCAGTAATTGGACGCTGCGAAGGGGGCACGTATGCACCAGGCGCCCTTTTAGGTAGGGAGCTGTCGCGTGCCACTCCCGAGTATTTCTCTTCCTCATCACCAGCATCATCACCACGATAAGCGTCTTGACGTCTTTCTTCTGCGACGTGTGCATTTGCGGGAGCCGAGTTCTCAATTTCACGAGCGATACGCTCTGCCTTTGCAACCTGTCGCTTGTACTCGGGATTGTTTCGATCGATCGACGTTGTGTAGATGTCCTCATCGTAAGAAGATGACACGCCGTACATTCTTTCGTTGGCTGCAAATTGGTCCCATTCAGTGTCTCCACGTGTGCTGCCACTGGCTTCGAGAGAGAGGTCCACTTCGGTGTCTGGGCCTGGCTCCCATTTCTGCAGTTCGCGCTCGCGGTAGGCTCTTGCAGATATCTGCGCATCGGTCATGAAAGATCCAGCGGAGCCTGGAAAATGAGTCAGCAGAGGCTTGGTATGACTAGATGTCCGCTCATACCGTTCTGTTGCGGAGCGGAAGCAGTGGCGACAGCGATGTCCTTGGCGCTGATTTCCGCGTCTAGGTCGAAAGTCATGGCGTGATCGTCGCCTTCGCCAATGTATTCGTGTGGAAGGTGGACTTCGCCATTCGTTTGCTGGCTGTTCAGTAGGCGTGTTCGTCTTACCATTTTCAGGAGATAGTGTGGTTTGGGGCTGTCGAGTGCCGCACCACTGAACACGCCAGTGAACTGCTCGCCGCTTTTCAGCGTGAGCGTCACATCCTTGCCCTGGGATGTGTGAGTAAAGGTGTCTCAATATTAACTTTCGCCAGCACGTATAAAGGAGGGTATTGCTCCGAGCTATCATGTCTTGGCTGTAGATTGTGCACATACCACGAACTGCGAGAACAGGAATAAGGCACGATCATGTGCATGCTTGTCCGCATTTGGATGTACAGAGCTCTTTACTTGCGATACGGCGGGAGCAGCGGGAGGTGGAGGCTTCTGGGCACCATTCACGGCGGAGGGAGTGCGGTTGCCTATGGCAGGTGCGCCTTTCGACCAGGCATTTTGAGGCTTTCTGTTGCAATCTCACGTCAGTATGAAGTACTCGGTGCTCGGTTTGATCGTATTGCTTTCCCAGAGTGGAAGTGCCTGAGGCACATGCATGGGTAAACAAGGTAGGAGCGCACGTGCGGCGACAGTGATGGCGTGTAAAGGGTGGAGCAGTGTTGATATGTGTTGAAAGAGCGTACTTGTTCTGTGCATGCACCGGACTGGGTGCCTGCTTGCGTGCGCCGTCGAGAGCTCTCGCAGTGGGTGCGGTGCTCTTCAATTGCTGTTTTGAGGCGGCGGATGGGTTGGCGGCAGGCTTGAGCGGGTCTCCGCCGTTCATGGTCGCAGCCATGATGGCGGCGTCTCAATGGAAGACGGACGGCGGGCGGGCGGCGGGGCGGGGGAGGTGCAGAGTCGAAGGGCTGGGATGGAGTGTCTCGGACGGCGGCCGAACAAGCTGGCTCTCGCTCGCTGGCGCTGGGGAGCGGAGCCTCGCTACTCTACCGCGTCGCGTGAAGCACGCAAATAACGCCGCGCTCCCAATGCCTTTGCTCAGAAAGAAGGAGAGGAGGAAGGGAAGGAGGCGGCGTATGTAAGGGAGTGGTGGTGGTGGTGGTGGTGGTGATGGTGGGCGAGCTGGAAGCTGCTGAGCCCCGACTAGCACTGATTTGATTTGGCGCTGCGGACGTTGCCGCTGCCTTGCAAGTTGTGTAGCAGCGGGCATGATCTGTGCATGCACGTGAGCGAGAGTTTCGCCAGCAGAACCTTGAAGGCTATACAGTTACTACTACAGTATCTCGCGTGCATGTGTGGCTTTGTCGATGCTGTGTATGTGTGTGTTGTCGAATCCGAGCGCCTCTGAAAGCATTGCCGCTATCCTACCCCTACCCTCTCGCCGACATGTCCGCCCTCTTCTCCTTCTCATGGTGTGTGGCAGCCTGAGGCCGAACACATCTACCGATCCGCGCATACCGTACCGCGCAGGTTACCTTTGTCCTGAGCGCATCGGCGCCGCACTGCACCCACGATGAACGGCAACCCAGCGACCGCAACCATGCCAGCAGGCCCGGAAGATGCAGCGAGTGCTTCAAGAGGCAGCGGAGGCTCAACCCGCTCGGCCGGCAGCAGGAGCAGACAGAATGTGAGAGTATGCTATGCTATTGTTGTGCAAGACTATGTGCTGACAGAATGCACTGCAGCCGCAACAGCAACTGTCGACCATCGAGAAGTCGGTTACGCATCTGCTTGTGGCCACCAAGCAGCTCCTCGAAACGCTGACCATGTGGTCGACGGGACGCGCCACCGAGGGTGAAGTGTCAGACGTATACGTGCGCTTGGGCTATGAGTTCAACATCGCTTGCAGAGCATTCAACGCCATTGGTGTCGACACTGGCGACCTTGGCCCGGTCCCTGACCTCTTACGATCTATCTTGGAAGAGACCTTAAGTCAAGATGCGAGTCAGCAGAGTTTGGAAAAGTACCTGCCACGAATACGAGATATCATAATAAACTTGCTGCATGGCTTGAAGAAGAAGCAGCAGAGGTTGAGGCAGCGAAGTAATCGAGAGGGAGGAGAGTCGAGCAGTGGCAGCAGACCGCCGAGGCATGCATCGTCAGCGAGCATCGTGAGCGTGCAGACAGACTTGACCGAACAGTTGGAGGATTTGCCCTCTCGACAATCGAGCAGCAGATCGTTCGCACAAAGGCAAGGAAGTGGAGATCTGGGAGGACCAGATCTGCCTCCACGAACGACGAGCGTTGTGGGAGGAAGATCATCACCTCAAAGACATGCTCCGAGTCCACAGAACAGTGTTAGCCGTCCGTCAGGGAGACCGGACACTATGTCTACAGCTTCAGGATCGTCCATGTCCAGCGATACCCTCCAGAGCATACCAGTAATAGCCCCCTACCCGGAGAGTGACACGATGCCTACGAACTATAACGCGGAAAGAGAGCAGCCTTCGCCAGAACCACCGAAGCCACCTCCGAAACAGAACGATGCGCTGTCGGCGCTCCAACGTGGTGGAGAGTTGGAGAGGAGAGCATCAAGACGATTCTCGGCCTACCAGATATCGAAGCATTTGGGCGGGACGATGAACGGCATTCCAGCTATACCACCGGCCCAGAACTCACCCATACCGAATAGAGGTCGGGATGTACGTGAGTCTTTGAATGCTGTCCGCTCGCGAGGCAGCGTCTTGCATAGCCGGGCACGGTCACGGAATCAGAGGACTGGCTTTGAAGTTTCTCCAGCACGGGAAAACGAGGTAAGGCGAATCTCTGAGGAGAGCTCGCAGCGGGACGGCTCAGCAGCACAAAACAAGCCCGTTGCAAAGAATGACCTGGATAGTGAGATTGTCAAGACGCCCGAGGACAAATTGGGCATGCCCTTTGCGCCTGCAGGTGAAGAAGCTCCGAGCGCAACGTTGAACGGCCCCATTGGCGATCCTTTTACTCCACGAGGTTCCTTCGCCGCACCCGAAGTCCCGGCAACCAGTACTTCCCTGAAACGGTCTATTCGAGATTCTGTACGACAAGGTCGTGACTACACGCCACCAGTGTCTCAATATGTTCCCGAGGGATCGCCGCAGCTCGGCAAGGAACTTACTCTCTTCTTACAGTACAAGAGCAAAATCAAGAAGTTTGTCCTTGCAGATGGTGGTGATCTGACCCTTGCGCGACTTCAGCTGGCCTTCATCGAAAAGTTCGCCTGGAATACTCACAACAATGGTGTCGACTTGCCAGAAATCTACATTCAGGATCCTGTTTCCGGCGTGAGGCATGAGCTTGAAGATCTCAACGATGTCAAGGAAAGGTCGGTCTTGGTACTGAACATCGAGGCTCTTGACGAAGTAAAACGTCACATCGATGATGGCATTGGTGGCCTGCGGCGGATAGTGGAAGGCATCAAGTCCAGTGTGGACGACCAGAAGACTGCTTTGCAACGTGTCTCAGATCGCCAGCAGGATACCGCGAAAGAACTTGCCAGTATTGCTGCAGCACCTCCTCCCGCTCTCGTCTCGCCAACGAGAGCTACTAGTGGTACTGGCAACAAAGATCTGGCCGGCCAATTGAAGGAAGTACAAGGACTTCGCCGCGACCTCGCCGTCGTCAGACAGACTTACAATTCCTTCGTCTCGGACATGCAAGCGTCGATGAGCACGATCCGATCCAAGGCCGCAACCGTCAAGAAGGCTGCCGCCGACAGCACTATCCCTGATATGGACGAGAACACCGGCCGCAGCTATGTTAACAATGGCAAGAAGACACTTTCCGACGACAGTGAGCGGATTGTCAATAAGGTCGATGACCTGCAAGATCTCGTCGAGGATCTCCGTAAAGATGTCGTCAGCCGTGGCGTGCGACCTCTACCTAGACAGCTCGAGAGTGTTAGCAAAGACATCAGCACCGCCACCGCCGACCTCAAGAAGCTGCAAGAGTTCCTCAAACGTGAGAAGCCGGTGTGGACAAAGATCTGGGAGAAGGAGTTGCAAGTCGTCTGCGATGACCGTGATCTGCTTACAATGCAAGAGGAGCTCGCCGCTGATCTTGAGGACGATCTGGAAAAGGCCAGCCAGACTTTTGCGCTGGTTGAGGAAGCAACGAAGCAACAGAATTTACAGAACCCGAACGGTGCTGCCACTCAAGGAGTTCGCTCCACGTCCCGAACTCTAGCCCTGGATCAAGGTGCTGATCCTCACAAAGCCAAGGACGGTGTTCTTGGTGAGGTCAGAGCTCTTCAACCCAACCACGAATCGCGCTTAGAAGCCATTGAGCGCGCCGAGAGAAATCGACAAAAGGAGCTCGAAAACCGCAAAGGTGGAGAATTCCAACGTGAGCTTGGCAAGTTCGTGGATGAAGGCAAGCTCAAGAAGTCCGGTGGCGTCGAAGAGGTCGAAAGAGTTCGACAACAGCGTGAGGAGCAGACCAGAAAAGAAGTCCTACTCTGGCAACAACAGAGAGCCAAGCAAATGGCCGAGAAAGAAGCTGCTGCTGCCGCTGCACAATCCGAGACCGCAGAAGCAGGACCTACACAGGAAGGCTCTCCCGAGAATGAAGGCTTCGTCGATGCGAAGGAAGAAGTTCCGTCGACTGAAGCCGCGCCGTAGAATGGGCGGCAAGCAGAAGACGTAAACGTAACGACTCCCAAACGTGACGATTCTGGACATGATCCTTTTCGAGAGGTTGGCAATGAGAGGCCCAGAGATATTCTTAAGGGTAGTACTTTGGCGCTCAGCACTGTAGCTTCGAGGGCTAGGCGCGTTCGTAGGAAAGATGTGCCGAGAAGCTCTCCTACTACGGCGAGGAGTACGCCTTGAATCGCCTATTTTTGGGCTCGATTTGACGCAATGCAGAGACGTCAGTGATGCAGAACCAAGAGCAGCACAGACTCTTGTGGACAGGTACAGTTTGGGATGAGGGAGAGAGGTGGGAAGGAGAGGTTTTTGGGGGGAATGGTTCATAGAAATATTCTTTGTATACGCATTTCAGGACATTTACATGCGCACATCTCCTTGCACTACTTTCAATGTCTAAGTTTTCATGCATCTAATGCCGCAAAAGATCTGACGTCTGGTTCACATTTCGTCTACATCTATGATCATGCACCCTGCCTGGATCATCTATCGCTCATTCTCCGCCGCTTTGGCAGGAGAAACATTCCCTTTCCCTCCAGTCGGTCCACCGAGTACCATCCCAGTCAGTCCAACCACACCAAGCAGCGTCCCACCCACGACGAAGAAGCTAAACAACGTACTCGCACCCCCACCACTCTCTCTTTCCAAAAAGCTAGCACCCTGTTTCCTCGTCCTCTTCGCCTGTCTTCGTTCGTTCATACTCCCCAAATTCTCATGAGTCCTATAATGTCCAGCCCGGTCAAAATGCGGCACATCATTATCAAACCCCGTCGCAAAACCTCCAGGTCCCATTCCTCCAGGTCCACCCGCCGCACTTTCCCCTCTAGCTTCAGCCGAATATGAATTCTCTCGTCTTTTTTCCCCCTGTTCGCCCCAGCCTCCATTTCTGTAGAATGAAGGTGGTGGGCCTCGGAATTGTGTTCTTCGACGACTTAGACCTGAGGCGGGACGGCCTCCGGGGCCGCTTTGGGAGGAAGAGTGAGAGCCTTGAGGGCTTCTGTTTCCGACTCCGCCTGACGGGGCTTGTTGTTGATGGAAGAGGTCTCGATCATATCGTTGTTTCTTATCTGCGGAGCCGAGGGTGGCGTAGGCTTCGCTGACTTTTACGAAACGTTGTGATTTTGCTTTGTCGTTTGGGTGGAGGTCGGGGTGGTTGGCTTTGGAGAGTTTGTAGAAGGATCTAAATGTGATGAGCAAATGGTCAGACGAAAGTCGAGTTTTCCTTTGGAAAAAAAATTTGATTGGTATATGGATGACTGACTTCTTGATCTCCGCCGGTGTGGCATTCGTGGGAATTTCTAGAGTCTCATAATGGTTCGATGATTGAGCGCTGTGGTTCTGGCCAATAGATGCGTGAAAATGCCGGAGGAAAGAGGGACATGGTGTTGCTGTCCGCCGCGAAACGCATGATCGCACAATCATGCCTTAGAGCGGACATCGACCCTGTTGATGAGGAAGTTCGTGAAAGTTGTAGGCGGAAACGTGACGGAGTTCCTAGATCGGAGTGCATGGATGGATGCATGGGTTGTGACGTAGATGATTCGTCTGGTCTCGCTTAGATCTTGCTAACCCAAAGGGGAAGATCTCGCGACGTTGACTCGGCGTTGTTTGTCTTACACTGTTTGAAGCTACTACTTCCATCTCTTAATCTACTGCGCCGGGTACACATGGGCTTCGTTTCGCAGACAAAAGTTCGGAATCCCCAGCAATCTGCAGAGACTTCCTTCTATACAGCGGCTGAGATTTTCACCGTAGTGATTTCCTCGGAAAACAGCGACGGCGCGACGCGCTTGGGAATACTGGATATTCATACCTCTGTGCCACGACAGCCTCGTGCTTCAGGCGGATACGGCACCAATCATCTTTTCTTTATGACCACCATTGCGATGCTGCGGGGTAGAGCTGCCATGCATTCACGACATAGCCGAGCACGATGGATGCAGATTGCTGAGTGTGGAGGTGAGTGGTAGGTATAAGAGCACATCTCCTTTCGTGGGTGCTCTATGGCGATGCAACTGTGTCACATTTTCTGTTCACGCCGTCCAGTTTTATATTCCAGTGACCACATTATTTGCAACCATCATGTCTTCTTCATTTGAAGGTAAGGTTGTTGCCATCACTGGCGGCGCTTCTGGCATGGGCCTGGCTACAGCAAAGATCCTGCACTCAAGAGGGGCGAAAATATCAATCGCAGACTGGTCTCAAGAGAACCTGAACGCAGCTTCCAAGGCGATTGGGGCAGGGGACATCGTGACATGCAAAGCCGATGTGCGGAACCTGCAAGACATCAGAGCCTGGCTACAACAGACCATCGATGAGTTTGGAAGACTAGACGGTGCAGCAAATTTCGCGGGGATAGCTGGAGAAAACATTGGCAAAGGAATGCTCGAAGATCAGGACGAAGATGACTGGGAGCGAATAATTGGCACCAATTTGACCGGTGTCATGCATAGCATGAAAGAGGAAGTCAAATTGATGAAGCCTGGGAGCTCAATCGTAAATGCAGCTTCTCTCGCTGGAGTTCGAGGCCTTCCTCGATCGGCGGCGTACTGCGCCTCGAAATTCGGAGTAGTTGGTCTCACGGAAGTTTGTGCTCTTGACTATGGCTCGAAGGGCATCCGCATCAATTGTGTAACTCCTGGGTACATTCGAACGCCAATGCTGGCGGAAGTAGTGAAGGGCCGGGAAGAAGAGGTGAAAGCGAATGCGGCGAGGATGCCAATTGCTCGAGAGGCAGATCCAGAGGAAGTTGCACGAGTGGTGGTCTTCTTGCTGAGCGATGAGGCCAGCTTTGTGACTGGTAGTGCGTATAGTGTAGATGGAGGGTGGCGTATAACTTAGTGGTATCAAATCGTGGTGATGAGGGCAGGGTGATGAGGGCAGAGGACGGAGTGAGCGTCTCCACAATCGGTGTCTCTCCGGCCTGCTCACGAGGGAGCGAAATACTGTATTGCGTAACGAGTCACAAGCCGAAGTCTATGTAGCGCATCAGCCAAGGCTCAACCACTCTCAGCCTCCCAATCTGACTTGGCACGGTCACTGATAAAAACCAGTGACGTCCCTCTCGCGATGTGTATGGCTGCGAACTCTTTCTCGCGCAACGGCAAAAGATGTCTAGACATCACCGAACTCGGCAAATCTTAGACATCTACTCTCACGGCAGCAAGTTGCCGCCTTTAGACCCACCAGCCGACATGGCGTTTGACGTATCTAGAGTACCAAATCCGCCAGGCCACTTGAGATACAGCCATGATGGACGTCACAAACGACTGCGAACTTGGTTAATGGCAGAGCCTGCATTTGTGAATCTGCTTTCCTCTGCTGAACGGGCGATAAGACAAGCTGTCTATGAGAAACGTCATAGCACCGGTCACTCGCTACATCATTCGCATCGTGAGTCTAGGAATCACTCCCGAGATCGCAGGAGCATGACTCCGGAGACTGTGGCCCGAGACTCGACATTTGAGGGACTCCGTGAAGGTGGCGCAGTGACCAGCAAAGATCCAAGCCGTGGAATTCGCTCTGCGCCACCCAGTATGGAGAGCAGTGCTATGGGTCGCGATCCCAAGACTGGACTTCCATCGCGTCGCATCTTGAGGATCAGTTCCTTCTGTGTGGCGGGACATCATCGATCAGTCGCCTTCGCCGAGGAACTGGCTAGGCTACGTTGGGCAGAAGACTGGGAGGTCAGAGTGCATCACAGAGACCTTGGGAGGGACGTTTACTGGTATGAAAAGCATGGTGCAGAATGGGATCGAGAGCAGCAGCCGGGACATCTGGCGAATTCTGGCAGACCTCCCGGGATACCACCAAGTGCAGATTTCCACAGACCTCATCATGAGGGCTATCGAGGACCAGGAAGGCCGCGGCAGCCAAACAAGACCAAGAAGTCAGAGGGCCTGGCCGTCGCAGAAAGGGTATTGGAGTACTTGCGATGAGAGCTTCTTGCTGCCATAAGCTTTCTGCTGCTACCCATGTAGTACTGATACCCGATAAGGCTTCCACACCAGGCCTCCCTCCTTCCGCATGGTAGCGAATGGCGAGACGCTAGCCCGAGCTCCCTTGATCGATGGCGAGCTCTTGTGCCAATTGCTTCTTCTGAATAGCCGGCAAAACTGCGGCTCCGTTACCACGAGAACAGTCAGCCGTTCCGGCAGTTGGTCATATCATGCGCTCTTCGCCGCCCGAGAAAGTCATGAGTATGCGATCTTGGAGAACATTGAGCTTCATCACATTTGCGGAGCTCCAGCAGCAATAGAGTACCCGGTCAAATTTACAGCTCAATTCGACCACAGCGAACGCTTGCTCTATGATTTCCAAAGTCCCAACCGAGGGCGTGGCTTTGCGCGAGCCGATAAGGCCATCTGTATCATTGGATTCTTTCACATACGATGACACCACACCTGTAATTGGTCGAGAGTACACAGACCTCAATATCGTCAACGACATTCTCAATGCTCCGAACGTTGAGGAGCGTCTTCGAGATTTAGCATATATCAGTATGTAAATATCTCTCTCATACATGACATGTCTGATAACATCTTTGCGACAGTCTCGTCCAGGGGTGTAGTCTTCTTCCGCCGACAGGACAATCTCACCAACGATCTTCAAAAACATTTGGTTCAACGTTTGGGTGAAGTCTCTGGCAAACCAAAAGAGTCATCTCTCCATATTCATCCAGTCATGAACAATACTGGGGATGTGGAAATTTCTCATATCGATTCTGTACAGCGAGAAGAGTACCTCAAGCATGTCGAAGACTACAAGACAAACAAGAGCCAATATCGCGCTGCTGAGTGGCATTCTGATGTCCAATTTGAGCGCTGCCCTCCAGACTATACATGCTTGCGACTAACAAAACTCCCCAAGAATGGCGGAGATACGCTTTGGGCTTCAGGGTAGGCGAGTGCAATAACGTGCCTTTAAACTCCCACTTACATGTTTCAAGATATGAGATCTACGACCGCTTTTCTCCGACATACCAGAAGTTCTTCGAATCCCTGACAGCGACATTTAGCGGCGAAGGCTATGCCAAAATGGCTGCTGCTGATCCAGAAAACGTCAAGCTCTTTCAAGAGCCCCGAGGAAATCCACTGAATATCCCGCTGAAGTCTGTTCATCCTGTTGTGAGGACCAATCCTGTCACAGGTTGGAAGAGCATCTTTTCTATTGGACCATTTCCGGTTCGTATCAATGAGCTCGCCCCTGATGAGTCAAAGGAGCTCTTGGCCAAGTTCATGGATATGATTGTCAAGAACCATGATCTGACTGTGAGGTACAAATGGCGAAGTCCCAATGACTTTGCTATTTGGGACAATAGATCAGGTACGAACAATGATTCGAAGCTGCTGTTCCGCCCTACGCAAAGTATGCTGACCACCTAGCCATCAGTATTCCATACACCGACCTTCGATTACGATGGCCTAGGAGAGCGATATGGCCATCGTGCTGTTGGTATCGGCGAGGAACCATACCTTGACCCCTTTAGCAAGTCGAGGAGTGAGGACTTGGACATCAACCTTTGATAGCTGACGTGCGCTTCGTTCGTCATGCACTGAAACCAGAATACAATCCACCAAGTGGAAGAAAATGAACCCATCGATCTTCCATTTCTTTGCATACCTCGGCCAAAGGCGCAGCTATCAAGAGCAGCACTTCGCCTCCATGATCTTGCTAACTAATATTAGAATCGATCTATGCAGGACCTCGTTTCTCTTGCATACTTACGCCAGATTTACTGCGACGGCGTCATCAAGAGCTCGATAGACCAGGACACTACTACGTGCCAAGTCCTCGAATGTACCTAGAGCCGCTCATGCTTCCCCAAGATCGAGAGCGTCCAAGCTTCCAGTCACGGTGCTCTTGAACATGTACGCGAGCACAGCTGCATACGAATCCAGGAAAGGCTGGTAAACATCCTCATCAATACTAGTTGCGCTGTCGGAAACAGGTTCCCCAGCTACCTCATTTCCAGACTGCCGCTCAATCACAGCTTGCTCAACTGTGTTCTCAAGTCGCTCGGCGGAGGATTGAGTATCAGAGCTGCTTGGACCAGTCGCTTCTAGGACCGGGTTCTCAGTCGAAGGTGGTTCTGCCAGCTCGGATGCAACGGTCAGAGTCATCGCGAAGGCTTTGCGCATGTTGATCTCCGAGACTGCAGCCAGGTCCGCCTTGTCAATGCGTTCAACACTGCTCAGATACTTGCGCATCAGCTCGGCCGACCACTCATGCATGGCAGCCTCATCGCCATCAACAATTTCGTCGCTTTCTTCATCCTCAATTACTTCCGGTGTCTCGGTGGTCTTCTCATGGCCATCTCCACTCTCAACGCCCTCGTTACTTTTCTGGTCTTCTTGATCGCCGCCCTCTTCACCACCGTTCGCTTGCTCGACATCTCTGACCTCTTCGTCTGGACCCTCTTCGAGCTGTGCGTACACAGCGAGCGTCAAGTACCACAACTGCTGAAGCTCCCGCTTATCAGCCTTCGTGATGGCCTCTTCCCCAAATATCCGAGGAAAGATAGGACAACTGCGCAATTCTTCTCGCACGTCCGAAACATAAAACGTGCGCGTCGGATCGGTCGGCCAGTTCGTGAGATTGTATTCCCTCCACGCCGCCCTCAACTCGCGCTGCTTCTCTTGTTGCACATCAAGAACATTCGAGTCTCCAAGCTCGACCCATGACGGCTTGATTTCCTTAGGGATGGGCCAATAATTCTCGTCATAAGTCGCCCAATTGCAGCGACCGATGTTCATCGCAAGCATCTCAGAAGCTTGCTCAAGCCGAGCAGGATCGTGTTGTGGACCGAGCTTGTGCAGCGGCACATCCTGATCCGGGCTATTGGAGACATGACCAACTCTTGGCGGATCCGAGACAATGCATCGAAAGAAGCCGCCGCGGTCCGTCATCCTGAACATATATTCATTGTGGGCAGGACTGTTGAAGTCATTGGGAGAAGGATCCTCTTCCTCGGTCCCGGGCGTCGTGATGAGTTCGTGCAAGCCCACCCACGGACGAAAAGATGTATGTGAGGCCCATGCCACTAGGTTCTGGCTGGATGCGCTGATTCTGATCGCACTGTGAATGGAGGTTGCTACGTCCAGTGCGTCGAAATCGTCGGGCATGCTGGCGACGCTTGGCCACATCCTGACAAGCTTCGAGTTGACGAAGTGGACATGCTCAGGCTGATCATTGATGCGATAGCGGCCAACGTCGCAGCAGGTAACGGTACCCAGGCCAAGTCGGTGAGCCTCTTCTCGGACATTGACATGTCGTTGTTCCGGACCTGTGAGGCAGTCACTTAGAATGCTGAGAGTCTTGATACGTGGTAGCAAAAGCGTCTCTTCTAGCGTGGGACCGGATTGAATCTCCTGGCTCGGCCTGGTTGCAGTCGACTATTTGTATGTTTTGAAGCATATCAAGCTGCTCCGACTGTCTTGAAGCTCGCGAGTCGAGCAGATTTCGAAGCTGGGTGAAGTCGAGGCGAACAATCTTGGTGTTGTAGAACGCGTCGAGCGCCTCTTCGCGGATTCGTTTACTAGTGGCCAGGATCGAGGTGTTGATCATGGTCGAGACTGCCTCTTCAGTGCTATCTGGATCGCTCGCTGAAGTGGACTGCTTGACTGGCGTCGATGAGAAGCGCGCATAGTCGCTTGTGCCGAAGACATGCTCATAGATCAGCACCCTGATTTCTGCCGCGACTTTGTCCAGAAAATGGCAGACCGCTTGCGACTCGCCCGCCGGTGGTGCGTTCATCGAAGTCGCATTGGTGCGCGCTGGCACGCCTGGGTTCTTTGCCGCCATACTGTTTGCTGGCACGTTGGTGGGGTGTTGACAGCTGGAGGCAGATTTGGTATTTGAGTCGGAGCGACATGAAGCTGCAAGCGCGCAAGGCGTTTAAGTATTCAGAAACCTGACTCAGGTCCGAGCTTTTGAAGATAAGTGGAGCTCTTCTGCCTGGGGCAACGTAGAAGTGAATGAAAGCTTTCTTGGCATTCCAGCGCTGTCACGTATCTACATTTGTTTATCTGTGGTTACCTTCTGATTGTTCACTGTCGAATTGTGTCTCTTTGCCAAATTTTTTCAGCAAGCATAGAGGTCGTAAATAGCGTTGCCGTTCGAGTCGAAGATGCCGAAAGATGGGGAGTCGTTGTAATCCTGGTAGGCATACCAGAAAACCTGAAGATCATTAGCACAGGCACGACAGGACTCAAGGTTGAATGGAATTCTTTCTTACATGGCCCTCATTGAACATCTCGCAGGCAACAGAGCGCCAGTACTTTTGAGCATTGGCGACTGACGGAACAGCATTGCCGTAGTTGTCGCCAGTGACCGGCCAAGAAGTCTCGGTAACCCAAACCCATGCGCCGGATCCAATGGACTGGACGTGGTTCTTCACGTCGGTGTATGATTGGAAGAAGACGTTGTAGGCGTCGTCAATCGAGGAGCCTTGCCAGTACGGGTAGCCGTCCATGCCAACAAAGTCGCAAGCCTTGGTCACCTCGTCATTGGCACCGTCGACCCACGCTGTCCAGGTATCGACATGGCCGACCTCTGCCTCAACCCCCATGCCGCGAACCATGCCGCGAACGTCATAGATTTGTTGAGCGAGAGTGTTTGCCGTGGTGTCTCCACGGTAGAGGTCCTCTGATCCGACCGAAATGGCGAGGATCCAGTCCTTCCCGTGCGTGTTGATGGCAGACTCCAGAGCATTCTTCTCCGCAGCGTAGTGAGCAGAATCCTCGGTCCAAACACCCACAAGAATCTGAGTTCCAGTGCTCAGGGCAGCAGGTACAGCATTGGCAAGCGTGTTGCAGTCGCTGGAGGCGTAGAGGCGAACGGATGTGATGTCCTGGGGCAAGGCCTTCAACTTGTTGAATGCCTCCTCCCATTGTGCTGTGGTCTTGCAGGATCCATCTGGGTTGTTCGCTCCGACATTAAACCCCTTGTAGTAAGCACTTGCAAAAGGGACAGCTGCAAGGGCAGCAATTGCTGATGTGAATAGCATTATAGAAAATTAAAGACCTGACCTAAGAAGCGTTGTTGTCGTAGAAGCCTAAAGGGAAGTGATAAGGAAACAGCACCAAAAGCCTGTGAGATGGCCGAGAATGATGAGAGAAGGCGAAAAAGGGGAGGAAGAGCAAGAAATGTTTGGTTTGATAACTGTGGGTCAGTCAGTTCCATTCGCTAGACGGCAAATTGTGCCGATTCTACAGTACAGTAAAACTTTTCTATAACAGTAGCGTCGGAGGCAACCCGGCCTACTGTTATGGCGGGTGTACCGTTACGGTTATATAAGGGTAGGCTGCTAATATCTAGGAGAGGGCAAGATCCGGGTAGAGTTAGCCCCCAGCCTCGATCATGTAATACTAAATCTGGTCCGTGCCTAGCCTCCCGTAACAGTATTCTGCAGAGCTACTGTTACAGTTACACTGCTATGGCCACCTAAAATCGACGGGAGGCAGAGGGTCTACCGGTTCAGCGGCGATATCGTTACTCGGCTTACTGCTATAGTGCAATTTTACTGTACTCTGCTCTCTTCCGAAGCAAAACGCCGAAGCATGACGTGACTAGCTGGTGAGCGAGAGCGTGACTGTCCAGGGCCAAGTGATGTCAAGAATAATGTCACAAGCAGTGAGGCTCTGTGAGAGTGAGGTTGTAAGTTCACAGTACCCGGCTTGCACAACTCTGCACAGCGACCCTCTCAATTCTTTACGTAGCTTCACAGAATGGTGAAGTTCTGTGCATTTCTTCGTCGCCGCAGGTCCCCCCTTACAAGGCCAAAAGCTGTAACGCAGCCGTTTTTGCTTCAATCCTCGAACAACTGCCAACAGCACGGTCATTCTGTCGGCCGCGCAATGTGTCTCGTCCGTGGCCGACGGATGGCGGAATTTCTGCTGGACATGCCTGGCGCCAGTCTCTGAATATAGCGTCTCCAACTACCATAGAATATCGCCTTCGGGAATCGGTGCCTCTTTCACTAGCTGGTTCGCCTCTCATAGCCTTTCCGATAGACTCTAGCCATATATTCCAAAGAAATGTGCAAGTTGCAGGATATCCTTGCTTGATCGATGATGTGAAGATTGCTCGTAGTCACCGTGCCAAGAATAACATCGTCAGGGTCATGGTTCCAGAACAAAGCGCCGGTTCGTCGGCATTGGCCACGTCAGCCAACATCGCACTCGTCGGACGCTCTTCTTCTGCCGCCTACACAACAACCCTATCCACCTCCGAATACCTCAGATAGCCTTCGGATTGACTACAAGAAACATGTTTGGCCGCAAAGCCGGCGCTTGTACCCTCACAGCCTGTGCGCTGCGCGCCAGTGCCTTCCTGATCCCACCGGGCCTCGACGATCAGGCCGGCGCCCTTACCAACCCAGGGGTTTTGAACGCGAAGTCATTCGTCTTACAGTTGCCATGCCCAGAATGCGCGTTTGCTACAGCCCAAGACGCGACAGCCGATGATGTGGAGGAGGATGAAGAGCCAATGTTTTGGATTCAAGGAGGCGCGAACAACGTAGTGGTGAACTTGACCATTTCCGAAGACGGCGAAAGGCTTCAGGTCAATGGAGAGACCATTTTTCCTTTGGGCTGGTCGGCTCAAAATTTGATGGCCCAGCGCATCTACGTCAATCAGGTGCCTGCGAACACCCCTTTGGAAGACATCGCAGCGGGCAAAGCCATGACGACCCCACTGGAAGTCACCGGATCTGGAGTCTCTGTCATGGAAGAGGAGATCGTGTCCCCGGAAGGCCATGTGCTCATCCCCATCAAGCACAACATCTTCGAACTTGAGGCACAGCCGGTATCACTCGATTCCATCTTTATAAAGATTCTGAAGACGAGCGCTGGTGAGCTGTTCATTGCCCACGTGGAGACGGAGGAACAAGTGAAGCCTCGCCCTAATGACTTCTTTGGACCACCTCCAGAGGAGATGCCAGAAGAATTCCTCGTGCCACCTCACGTTGGTCCTCACAAAGGCCGACCTGGACCTCCACATGGGGCGACGAAGGAGTGTAAGATGCTCCCAGAGTCTCTATGCAAGCTCAGGAACATGCTCGAGGACAATTTCATGGGTATGAGGCAAGGCATGAGACACGGCATGAGGAAGGGCGGATGCCGCGGACGCAAGCATCAAGGTCTGGCTTTCGGAAAACTACCTGGCCATATCAAGCCTCATTTCCTGCGACCAGAATTTCACCACCATGACGCCCACGCCGAAGAAGATGGCGTCCGTCATTATGGGCGTCCTCACCATATGAGACCACACGGCCACCACGACCACCATCACCGGCATGGTCATTTCATGCACTCTTTCAGCCGCGGACTCGCCGCTGTTCTTATTCCTACAATGGCCGGCATTGCTGTTGGTATGACTGTCAGCCTTGTAGGCCTAGTCGTTGGCCGTTTGATCGGATTCCTGTGGATTAGATTCTATCGCGGTGGTCGTCGCGGATACCAAAGCGTCCGTCTTCAAGACGATCACACCATCCTGGAAGCAGACAATGAGAAGGTCATCGTCATTGAAGATGCACCAGAAGTGGATCCACTTCCTGTGTACGAGGAAGCACCAGCGTATGAAGAGACGGCCAAGGAGCAGAAGTAAGAGATGACCTCGGTCCTTGGCTGCTTGTTCTGTCCTCGCGTTCTACGGGGTTGGATGGGAGGATGCGATAGAGCAGGGACAGGTCGGCGCGGGAGTTTTCATGTGTGATGTAACATATACCAGAATTTCCATTATATTTTCGTTACACGCCTCTGACCAACGCTCACCGGCATCTTGTATCCGCAAACAACGCACGTGCTCGCGCGCTTGGCATTCAGACGTCTGCCAATTTTCGATCGATGTGGACTTTCGGCATGCCTAGGCCCTCCCACTGCATCCGAGGAGGCGTTGCGCTACTGCGCCAGCAGCGTGGCCTGGCGTCCACAGGCGTCACTGCCGCTGCCACCCCATTATTGCTTGGAGATGGGGTTTCAGAAAATACTTGGTCGACGTTCTTGTGCAAGCGGTCGTGAAGCCAATTGCATTCTGGTATTTCAGCCATAGGGCCACGCGGCAGGCTCTGCTGACAAGCTGCTTGTGCCTGAATGGGCCTGTAATCACGCATCTAGCTCGCTACGATGACCGTCTCCGCGCAAATCCGTCCGGAGCGGAGCACAACCCATAGTATCGCGATTCGCGCCCTTGAGGACGAGCTTATTATTCTGGTCTTGAAGTTTGACAAGTGCAAATATAGGTGCGCGACGCCTGCCGCGGCAGAAGTCCAGAACCTGCGACAACAATACCTACTGACTGTTAGCCCTCGTACAAGACCTGGTCAGAGGACGTTAGGATTGCAACCTCCGGTACAATATCCAATAACTTTGCTGGAGGGGCCATGTCGGTGACTAGGACTTACCAACGTACGCTATGTCTCTGCGGAAATCAACGCTTCGAAGCCGAAGACTGGTGCGCCGAATGTGTTGCTACTAGCAGAAGATCACATCCAAAGTCCAGTCCAATCGATGTAACGAGAAGCCAGTACTTTCTCACTCCTCCGCCGAGCACTCCGACTTCGCCCGGAGATATGAAGGCAAGCAGCACCCTCTCGACGCAGGCGAACCTCTCACGACCATCTTTTGCAAGTCAGGAGGCTTTGACGAATGCAATGTCCTATGAGGACGATACGTCCACCATACTTCCTTCCACAATGTACCGAATGCGAGATCGAACACGCAAGACGTCAGGTGGTGGACAATCACTCAAGCCTGACTCGCCAAAGTCACCACCGGCAATGATGACACTTTCTCGGCCACCGCCTGTCAAGCCTCCACGAGCTGCAACGCCCGAGATGAGATCACAATGTGTGGGAGGATATGCTCCGATGGCGGCTGGGTTCGCACGTTTAGCTCGTAACAGGCAGAGCAACTCCACGACTGATATGACAAAGTTGGGACGATCTGGCAGTGCTCGACCCTCTTTGGACTTGGAAGCTAGGATGTTCTCTGGTCCTGCGTGATGGCGAAGGACATCATCCGCTACTTCAAGTCTGGATCGAGGATCGTGCGGTGAAAGTCCCACAGTTCCTGCGACGGTCTGCATCGAGCAATATGAATCGATTTGCAGTCAATCGTGCTTCTGGCGCAACGAACGATTCCAAGCAGATAGAGCTAAGCCCGAGCTCTGATGCATGAACGAGTAGCCTGCATAAGGCTTGGAGAGCTGGTTTATGTCTGAATATTGCACTCAAGCGAGGCGTTTTGGAACTTGGACTTTTTGAACATTTATCTGGGACTGGTCAAAGGCAAGGACATGTATTGCATTCTTATGACGAGACTTGGTCGTCTTATTTTCGGCACTTGGAGATGTAATAAGAATGAGCTGAAAGCTTTGAACGAGTTGTTCATGAACACTACTAAACGCTTGTAAATATCCAAGATTCTGGGAACGCAACGCATGCGAACTCTCCCGCATCACTTTCTCTCGACATGAGAACATTATTAAATACCAAGGCTGTTGCAATCCTCTTCATCATTTGCGACCAGCAACACCCACTTAATAATGACTGCGACAACATGCTCCTCCACACGCACCCGAAACAGCGTCGCAATGCAAGACAAACTCGCGTACTCCAATTGGTCGGAGAATACGTCCTGGACATCTTGTTCGTGCTTGTTTCCACGCTTAGTCCTTTAGACCCGGCATACATCAGAAAGAGACCGCGTTTAGTGAAAGCTGGGCACGTTTCGAGCTGATAGGAATACACGTCAACGCAGGTACACAGCCTCCTGAATTTACGTGGTCGCTCGCACGAACTTGCGTGGCCCATACGATTGAAATACTTCCGCAGGTGCAGCAGGCAAGTATATTTCCGAGAGAAGAAAAAAAAAGAAGCCCGCATTCTTGACTAGTTCTATTATTGCTTTCGGAACTATGGAGAAACAGATTCCAATAATGAAAACTGAAAAGAAATGGCCAACTGCTGCTGCATATTCTCGACCTTCCTCCAGACGGAATTTCATCTCAGATTGTATCGCAACTCTATTCTTCAACAGCCGGTCCCCAAAAGCAATCAAAGAAAACCGACAACGTCTTCTACGACGAAGATCTAGCACTTCCTCTGCATCCTCCGACCTCGAATCTCAAGACTCAGATTACAGCGAGAAGAAAGTACAATGCACATCCTCCCGTCTCCGAGCGCGAATAATGTCAGACGCCATAATCGGCCTCTCAGATGGTCTCACGGTCCCCTTCGCCCTCACAGCAGGACTCTCTACCCTAGGAAACACAAAAGTCGTGATTTTCGCTGGTCTGGCAGAGCTCACGGCAGGTAGTATAAGTATGGGATTAGGAGGATATTTAGCGGCGAAATTTGAGGAAGATTCTTACAATGCTACTTTAGCATCGACGAGGAGAATTGTGGTGAGGAGTCCGAGCGAGGCGATGGCTTCTGTGAAAGAGATTTTTGAGCCGTATGAGTTGCCGGAGAGATTGACGGATGAGTTGGCGGAGAACATGGCGAGAGATCCGAAGTTAGTGCAGTTTTTGATGCTTTTTCAGCATTCGCAGCCGGCGGAGATGGCGAGTCGGGCTGTGATGTGTGCAGTCACGATTGCGTGTGGGTACTTTTTGGGTGGCTTCCTGCCTTTAATTCCGTATTTTCTGGTCCAGAGGGATGAAGTGCAACTTGCGCTGTGGTGGTCGTTCATGGTTATGGCTTTCAGCTTATTCGCATTTGGATACGGCAAGACGTGTTTCGTCAGCGGCTGGGCAGGTCAAGATAACTTGTGGCTTGGCGTAAAGGGCGGAGTGCAGATGCTGCTTGTTGGCAGCATTGCAGCGCTGAGCGCTATGGGCTTTGTAAGATTCTTTGACTCCTGGGACTCAGGACCGTAACGTGCTGTTTTGGATATACCACGATTGATACTGATCTCAAAATTCCGTCTCCTTCTCAAGTACCAGACACTAAGAAGCTGAAAAGACTCCCAACTGTGAGTCCTGACACCAGACAGAGACCCATGAAACCTCCAGCAGCCTCGCGTTCGTCTTCTTCAACCCACTCTCCGGCACCAATCATACAGGTACTGCCAAGGTAGCCATTCGAGAGGCCAAAAAAAAGCTGTATAACGACAAGGTAGAAGAAGTCGCTCTCCACGATTGCTCCTCGTCCTTTGATGTTGCAGAGGTGATATCCACCAACCCATATCAGTCGCCCAATAGCAAGACCAAATACAAGCTTAGGTCGTTGGGTCAGAGATAGCGATGGAACAGCAGTGAGGAGACGTCCGAGGAGGTCGCCTGCGTTCCAGAATAGTAGAGCCAATGGGATAAAACTAGGCGGATGAAGTATTGCAGGTTGCTCGCTAGGTGGTCGCACCGATACGATCTGTTGAGTAAAGACAGGAAAGACCATGGTGACGGCGAAGGTGAAGAATACAGCACCAGCAAGCCAGAATAGCTTTTTGAGCAGATATAGAAGTGGTATCGACTTTCGCTCTGCGTCTTCCGGTACATCCTGTCCTCTGACGTTTTGCGATTTCTTCGGCTGTCGATTTCTGGCAACAAGATAAGAAAATGCGAAGAAAGTGGCCACGCTGATTGCTGTCGCTGTGAGGAAGTAAGCCAGAGCTGATTTCCAGTTCACTGGTGGAGGTCCTTGAGGCGCATCACGCGGAGGGTGGTCGGGATGTCCTCTTGCTGCCTGAACGGAGAGCACACTTATGATCTGTGCAACACATGGTAATACACCAGCCACCGCTTGTCCAGTCATGATGCCCTGAGTGAATTTTGGTTCCGCAAAGCCCGACACATATGCAAAGACGCCATTCTGACAGAATCCTGTAGCCAAGCTGGTGCAGAACATCATGACCATCAAGAATCCGAAGTATACTCCTGCTCCCACGTTGATCGCCGTGCTAGCGGCCAAAAGTGCAAATACAGCCATGTTGATGAACAAGCTTACTATGATCCTCTTTGGATAGTTCGCTCCTGCCTGCATCCGTGTGAGGACTAGCATGCTCGAGAGATTCGTGACCGTTGAGACCGAGATCTCAGCAGCCTGGAAGTTCTCGGAGATCCATCGACTACCACGGAACCGTTGTTGAAAATATGGCCCGGCCGCTAAGAACATGTTCCAAGCCCAGAGCATAGAGATGCCGAGCAGTAGGAAGATGCTGTACTCGACATACGAGAACCCCCTCGCTGACCTGCCTTGTGTCTGAACATCTTCGCGACCGTCTCCTTGTATCTCACTATTGGCAAGCGGCTCATACTCGTGCTCATCGTCATTCTTCCATATCTTGCGAAGGCGGTCCATCCTGGAAAGTGTTCAGGCAGAATTGAGAGCTCGGGGCGTGAGGAGTTCGTTGCTGGTCAGGATGAAGCTCAGGAGATGATGTCAATTCTGGCAAGTAGTGCCATTGAGTGCTATCGAGTACGGTGGAGCATGAGTAATGAAAGGCTGAGCCTCGTGAACAGAATAGTCACGAGTGAACATGCAGGCCGGCGTGGTGACGACCACAAGATGGTTGCATGACCTGCGTAAGCAAGGGACCTCGGCTAGATCCGACAAGCTTATCTTGAACTCTAAAGTGTCACGGTAATGGCAACGTGACTCTTGCACATGCACCGATGTCTGTCTTGCGTGCACCCACAACTCGCCGCAGAAAGAATCGTTAGATTGTGCAGGCTGTTGTCCTTCAGATTTCGGCCTTTCGACCACCATCAAACAATAGATGCATTTCGACAGCCTCTTGGGCTCTGGATATCTCTACACGATGCGTGCCGTGACTTTACACTGGCTGTCCCCCTTACCGAACGCTGGACTTTGTCAATCGATAAATGCAATGAACGCCTTTTGCGTGTTCTCCCATCCTTGTGATTGTGACGTCCCAAGACCCTTTACAAAAGTGAATCAAGTGCGGCCGTGATACGGCACCTCCGTTGTCATCTTGCTATGCCGACTTGACTCGACATGCTCGCTGCTCTTTTCCAGGCCAAATGTGCGTGAGCGTCATGGCATGCATGCCTGTGGCTCGACTCTGGCCATTTCAGTATCGAAGCGCGGCTCGGTGACTGCTACATGACGCAGACTTGCAGTATCCGCGACAGCAAACCCACGGCTTCGCCGACACACCGTGGCGTGCTCAATTGGAATCGTGTGCAAGCTCAATCAGTGCTGATCAACCTCCCTTCCTTTCGGACTCATTGGCAGGCATCGGTTGTCCTCCCGAGCCGTTTGGCTGTGATCCGACATTTGACTTGCTCTTCTTGTGCCTGTTCCGCAATGACCCCGCCATTTGCCATTCGTTCTTAGCAGGCGCCGCATTCTGCGGAATTGCTGGTTTGGGCTGCATGGCAACTGGCGCTGGCGCTGGCGCTGGCGTTGAGAGCATTGGTGCGCTGCACTTCCTCTGGTGGGTCGGCCTGACCTCTGCCTTGGGAGGCACGTTCTCGTTCGCAGTCTGCTTTGCAGCAGCAATCTTCGTTGCCTTGTACAGATTGCCATTGGCTTCTGGCGAAGCGTGTTCGAAGGCACGAGACTGTGTCGGCGATGGTGTGCGAAGTTCAGCGACCGGTGACAGAAGAGGTGCGCTGAGCGGATTACTCTCAGGATAGTGAGGATTACTACCATTAACATGAGGTATTGTGCCATTGGGCGACAAGCTCGCACGATGGTCTGGCTTAGGCTGTGATGTCGGGGACACGGCATCTGAAGCCTTCCTAAAGCCTGATCTCTTTTCCGATAGCAGCTCGAAGTCAGTGCGGATCGGTAGCGTCAGTGGGCGAACGCGTGCAAGGTCCTCTGGAGGTGGCGGTGATATCACTTCGTTGTCAAGCTGAACACTTGGCCCGAGAACTCCATTAACTTTCTCGGCCGCCTTAGGCTGGGGATTGCAATTGGAGCCATTCACAATGACAGGCCCGCCGACATCGCCATTGGCAATGACAGTTATCGCAGGGCCAACGGTCGGGATAGATTCTCTGTGATGGTACGCAGTCGGACTCTGGGTGACTGTGGGCTGACTCGTGCGAAGTTCACCGGTCGTCGCCGAGAAGCTCCGCATATGGCCAAGCGGAGATGGTGATCGGGAACCGTGCCTGCCGTTCACTAATGGCGGCGCAAGGTCTGGCGTGACCCTTCTCGGCCTTTGCGGAGGATCTCTGAGTGCCATTGGAGGGGGCAGTTGACTGCTTGGGCCGTACTGTTGTGGGCCAAGCTGAGGCGATTGTCCAACGTAGTAGCCCACGTACTCCTTCGGTTGATGCAGACTACCGTCCAGAGCATGTCCGTTTGTATGCACACCGGGAAAGTGCGACAACGGGAGTGGCATTCCTTGGCCCTGCTGATATGCCTGCGATGCAGATCTAACGTTTGTCATCTGTGCTCCAAGACCTCCAGGTATATCGTACCCTGCTTGCAGTTGTTGCTGCATCGTAAGCATTGGTGGTAACGAGCGGCCTGGCTGGGACTGTGACCTAACAGAACTAGCTGAGCCATCCGGCACTGATGCACGGTGCCCGTTTCTTCGCAGCGCGGGAACTGCGGCGACCAGGGAAGGTGACGATGGGTTGGTATTGGTACCCGTGCTCTCTCGTGATCGAGCCTGCGACATGGGAGATGGAGGCGGGTAACCTCGCTGTGGATAATGATAAAGGTAGCTCCCTTGTAACAAGGCGGCTGTTTGTGGCGGAAAATCGATCATACGTGGACTGGGCAGGCTGCCATGGACGAACTGTCGCGGCCGCGGTGAGCCTGCGCCAGCGAGGTCACCCACGCGACCTTGGGCTGCCGTAGCTTGAGTGTGCATGGCGAGTTGTTGTCGAAGATGCTCCTGCTGTGCTTGTAGAAACTGATACTGCTGGTACAGCTGCTCGTGCAAATTCCCTTTCATGTTGAAGTAGTCGCCAGGATTTGATCCGAGCTGCGGACTGAAAGGTTGCCGTGAATTCGCAAATGAAGCTCCACTTGATGCACGTCTGTTTCCGCTTCGCTGGTTTGACTGATTTCTGTTGTTGCGCTTTCCCGACCTGCCTGACCCTGGCTCGTGGTTCGTCCGATTGGATTGAGAAACACTCCTCGTCAAGGTAGGTTTCGGCTTGGGAGGTGGTCTTTGGAAGATGGGTCTGCTCTCCTCTGGTGGGAATTCGAACTGTTCGCAACACTTCTCGAGCTGCAATCCATTCTCGAGCAAATCAAAAGCCCGCCGTATTTCCAGATGTATTCCGTGCCACGCATAGTCGTCGGCAGAATTTCCAAGGTTTCGATTCGCCGTGAATGGCTCCTCAACACACAGGCGATTTCGAGATTCCTTATCTTGCCAATTGGTCTTTGGATCCCATCCTTTTTCTTGCCTGGACAGCAGCCGACCTTCCTTGACGGAGACGACATACTTGCCAAATTCGAACTCGTACCCATAATGTCGAAAGAATTGGAAGAGGAGCTCGCCTAGCGATTCTGAATTGCTTTTACCAAACTCCTTGGCTTGTAGAGCATCCAGATCGTCGGCGAAGGGAGACGTCTCACCGTTCTCTGTCTTTCTTCGGCAATCGCGCATTTGCTGAAGCGATGGCAGAATTGGTGGACTTCGCCGCTGCAGGAAGCTGATGATCATACATATCCAAGTATATGAGCTGATTGTGCCTCCAAATGCTGCATCGCTGTCAGTAAGCTGGCACTCAGGAGTTCGTTGTGGGGCAATATGCGCTTACCAGCGTCATTCAGCAGTCGACGCTTAGTCCAGTACTTGATGATCTTTGCCAAGGGGCGCACTCGTTTATCCAGCTGAATATACACCTTGATCATGCGCGTATTCTGCAGAGCGAGTGTGTTGTTGACATTTAGATCGGCGGCGAGTTGCAGCTCGGGATCCCAACATTTCACGATGGGCACTTTGGCTGCAGCGCGGCAGACTACCTTTTGCATGCCATCTAAAAGAAGCAGTCAGCCACAGCCACCACCACTGAACAAGCTCTAGCAACATACGACTCGCCAGCAGTGCGGAAAGAGTATGCATGGATATCTCCTGCGTCGTTGTGATGCAGATGTCGACGTCCGAGTCTGTAGAGCTTAGCAAATTCCCCGACGAGCCAAAGACATTGACACGAATGTCATTGCCAGGCCATTTGTCGTTCAATATTCGATCCAACTTCTCCAATAACTTTGTGCGCCTCTTTTCGCTCTCTTCGGACGGCAGTAACCGGTCGTAGAGCTCACGCATGTCGCCACTAAGCTTCTCCTGTTCATCGGGCTGCAGAGTCTTTTTGGGCTCCTTCTTGGGCGGACCCAGCTCTTCATTGCCGCCGTCGACATAAGGGATTCGTCGTTTCCTGATCTCATCGCCCGTTTCATACTTGCAGACCACGGGCTGCGTGCGGTTGGCAGTCTGTGTGCCCACTGCCTCGGACACCACTGAGCGCGGCGACTGGCTAGCGATACCTCTGTTGGGCGAGGGCGATCTCGAGTGGAATCTTAGGTCTCGTGGTTTCTGGTAGGGGGTCGACGGAACGGAATTTGAGTGCTGTGAGTAGAGCCCTGGACGCGGTATTGTCTGTGGGTCAAATCTGTCGCCATTCGGGAGGCCGGCCATGTTTATGTTCATGCAGCGCTGCGGTGTCACAGACACTGGCACAAGTCCACAGTCGCTATGAGCAGCCGACGACTCCCATTTGTGATCCAAGGCAGGGCAGGGCAGGGCAGGGCAGGTGGAAGCCAGGAACCCGCCGATGGCTGCTGCTGCTGCTGCTGCTGCTGCCGCTGCTTTCGTTTGGGCCAATCACGGAAACGTCCAGGAGCGTCGCTGAAAGAGGCGCGGCAGTGAGCGTTCGCGGCAGACGGTCTGCTTTGCTGGCCTCCCACACAGTGTCAGAAGCGACGGCGGTGTTCGAGGGGGGGGGCGAGCTCTGCGTGCAGATTCAGTCGCTGTGGGAGAGTGAGTGCTCGGAGCGCTTTCAGACGCGGTGCGTGTGCTTGTGCGTGTGCGGGAAACGGTCCCCTGGAGGCTAAGAGTGACTGTATAAACTTAGACTCCGCCTCGTCATCCGTCTCCCTCCAATATTACATGTATTCGCATCCGCTGCCTACTTCCGGGCCTGCTCACGTCGACTGCGCGTGCACTCCGAGAGTATTGGAGAGTATGATGGTGTATCTGGACAGATGGTGGTGTTGGTCATTCAGCACTGATTAGAACTATTGTTCCCCCACTGCGTCGCTCCCTAGTTCTACCTGACGGCGCAAGGCTTTGTTTCTCGTGGCCGATGCATGTCAGCTCGTGAAGCCTCCTGGCCACTGATTTCGCTAGACTGCTGCCAATGTTGCTATGTACAGACTGCACCGTTCCCATGCAGCAAGGCGGAAGCACCATGCGCCTTCTAGAATTTGCACAGCGCCTGCAGGCTCTCCTTGGTCTTCGAAGAGTACTCCTTCACAAGACTTGACATCTGCTTGAATTCTGGAATCGAGGCATCGCCCATGCACTCGTACATAAAGCTTTCCGAGCTGGTCACCACCGCTCCCTCAGCTGCGAGTCTTCTCAGAGCGATCGGAATCTCCTGAGGATTGCAAGACGAGACGGCGTCTGCAATGACATACACCTTGTGGCCCTCACGAAGCAGGTCCAATGTGGTTTGTGTGACGCAGATATGACTCTCGATCCCGACGATTATGCACTCGCGCTTTTCACTGCCGAGATCTCTGAACGCCTTCTGCACCTCTGGCGTCCACATGCTGAAAGCACTCTTATCCGCATGCACCTTTGTCTTCACGCCATCTGCACTGTCCAATCCCAGCTCAGCACTTGTCTCTCCCAGCTTTGCCCTCAATTGTGTTGTCGCAAACACCGGCCAATCTAGTATTTGACTTGCTGTTAACAGCTTCTGTGTGGTCTGAATCACCTTTGGATACTCGTATATCGCTTTGGCGAATTTCTCTTGGAGATCGCAAATCCTGATGGGCTATCAGCCGTGGCTCAATCGAACAAAGAAGCATTCGAGGATCGCCTTACAAGAGTGCTGGTCGTACTGGTCACACACATCAGCCGGATAGTTTAATTTTAGTTGTCAGACGTTGGATACCCAGCCTGCGCGTAGCCATCGTCTCTATAGCTGGAAGTCGATTTCGGAATGGTCTAGCAGGGGCTTTCAATACGGAACAATTCAGTGCACTCGAGAAGTCATTGAGCGAAAGTCCGCTGCCATGTCGTCGTTGCTCATGCAATCATGCATACTCCGCAATAGCCGGACACACTAGTTCTAGTTCTAGCGCCTGCCCTCCGGCCGAGGCAGGCATGGCACTGAGAATTTGAGAAAGACGAAAGACCCTGTCAGCCCTGTTTCATCCGTGAGCCAAGACCAACATGCCCTGCCCTGTTGACTTGACTTCATCTTGACAAATAATGATGGCGTATTCAGCTCGACACGGAGCTCTCCAACCAGAATGCTCAGAAGATGCTATGATGTGCCATGATCCAGGAAGCAGAATTGAAAGTGTGGTCAAGTTCCTGCTGCCACCATTCTCGACTCTCCTGCTAAAGCACAGCGTCCGTAGATCCGCCCTCGCACTTTGGCGGCCACGAAATCGGGCTTTCATGGGAAGCAGCACCATGATTGTCCAGTGCTGTGAACAGCCCTCCTGGTTGAATGCGTCTTGTCATTCACGAACGGCAACGCGCCGAGCATAGAGTCGTTGAGAATGTGGAAGGATGAGCAGACCTAGTCTCTCTGCTCCGCGTTCCACACTTATAGATTGAGCTCGTGTTCGTGGAGTTGACTCTCGCGGCGAGGTGAAATCTGTCGTTCGGTGAACATGGAGGGAAGTGCATCCATTCAGCATCACGTCTCAGGTCATGGTATCTTCAGAAGAAAATGGCTCTTTGCAAAGCCCATGAATTTTGGTCCAAGCAGAATGTCGCTGGAGAGCGATTCCCGCAAGCTGGAACGTCGAATCCTGTTGGGTTCATTTGATGCAGATTCCTCAGTGGCAGACAGGTGAGGACCCAGGTTGCGAAGGACACACGAATGGCAATCAGCGAGAGGAAGGTGACATACCACGTCCTCTTGTTTTCGGCATGAAGCATGTATAGTCCAAAAGTCAGGCAGATGATGGCGGTGGCGGCGACGTCCCCGGGCAAGTCAACGGCGAGGCGCATTTGTTGAAGACTTTGCACGTCAAACATAGCACCATTGCTACACAGCGCTCCTATAGCAGTGCCACTGAGCGTGAGGGCAAAGTAGCTCTGCGCTTGCTGAAATTCGAGGAGACCCGAGGTAAGTGCTGCGCCTTGATGGGATTTATCCAGTCTCGTCTTCACTCGAAGAGCGTGTTGTCTGGCTCTCTGGAGTCCAAAGGGCGCAAATATGACAAATGTGAGAGACTTTAGCCAGCTTGAAATTAAGCGTCCGTGAATCCAGCAGTCAAGCAAGATGGAGAGTTGCATGAGATAGCCAATATAGACCCCGATGCCCTCCTACGTCAACGTTTGGACTTGCCCTGAATGAGCCACACACGTTCTGAATGAAAGCATCGCTCAAGAGGTTCTGTGCTCGGAACATTAGCGTCTCAGTCTCTCTTTCTCTCTCGGTGGAAATACTTACGTGAATTTTGCCCTTCGTTGCATTGCTAAAGTACGTTGTGTTGATCGAAGCACTAGGGCAGCGGATTGACGGATTGGCGTGCCGCTGGTTGAGACAGAAGCTCTGCATACACTTATTTGCAGGATGCTCGATCAAGGCAAGATTGAAATTTGGCAAGTAGGCCAGCTCAGCAGCTTGCCGTTCTCCATCTGCTATTAGGTGCTTCCTAGCGATTAGACCTGAGACAGTGCTGTAGATCAGGCAGTTGTGGATGGTGAAAGGGTTGCTCCATAAGACCGCCGGCTGCGTACATGCTTGTGTGCAGTTCCTGTGAATGACAATGTTCTCGTCGCGGAAATCGCACCCGGTCTCAAACAGTGTTATCGTGGAGGTTCCCTGTGCCGATGCTTTCGACTGCATAACAGCTGCTTGTTGTAGGGAGTAAATACCAGAGTGCACCGCGACAGTGCTGATTGCAATGTCAAATGATATGATGAATGGTGTCAGAGAGGAACAATGGAAGATTGTGATACGACACTTACTCTCCGACCTCAGAGGTGGCATGAAACCTGCCGTCTTATAGATGATGCGAAGTCCTTGATATGGTGCAACGCATGTAGCATGTGGCGATGCGTTGACGAAAGGGCATAGTGCTGCACTGACAGTCGATAGCCGCAGCGGTACCGGTGAACAGAATTCAATGCGAGAGATGCTTAGCGTCCCTGGGCTGAGCCGACGGTGTTTGAAACCACGCAATTCTTATTCCTTCCCACCATGATTAAGATGCATGACGAAGCGCAGCCTTACCAGGCGTCAGACCATGATTCAGCATGACCCATTCGGACCTTTGGGGGCTGCGGGACTGCTGCCAGAGTTGCAGTCGGATTCGTGGTGCCAAAGATCAATGAAGGACGAACACTGTCTTTATTCTATGTATTGTCCGATGACCAGCTTTGCGTGCAGCATCATCTTGATCTGGCGGTGAAGTACTTATGCCTCTCCCGGAGTCGTGCCAAATCGAGGTGCCAGGTGGCAGAATTATCGTGCTGTGCCAAAGCACGAACCAAGAAAAATGTAGTCTCTGGGCAGCACAGGCAATGTAGTGTACAACGAGCAAACAAGGACATGTGCCACGACACGCACTGCCGCAACGTCAAACCGGAAGGACTATCCGTAGAGTGTAAATCATTCGTTCAACGGATGATGAATTCGCCACTGGTGGATGTGTCGACAATAACTCTAGCGTTCTAGTGCAAAGCGTGTTGGACAATTCTCTACAGCAATGAGGGCTGTGAGACTGAGGTCGGTGTGATCTTCGACCTCGAGAGCGATCAAGCACGGTTTCATGAGCACTTGCAATTAATGAAGAGATTCAACGAGCCCGCGTCACGATCACAGAAAGTCGATCTGGACATCCTTACTCTTTCGCTTCTTCCCAGTTCCGGCTTTGTAGATCAAAGCATTTTCGTTATCGTATATGTCGAATTGATGCCGGTCGCACAGCTCCTTCGCTTGCTTATACAGACTTTCAATTTCATCTTCGTACATCTCTCGAATTTCTGGAAAGCGAAAGAACTTTTGGACATTTGGCCCAAAATCCCGCCAAAACCTTTCTTCGAGGATTTCCTCCTCTCCTTGCCAGTGTCCAGAACGTCGCGATTTTGCATAGGCTCTGCGTGCGTGGCCCGCATAATCATTTGCTTCATGCGCATAAAAGACCTCCCTCAAGAGTTTCTTTGCTTCTTCCTCGTTCCGAAATGGATTTGGAGGATCAGCAATATTTTTCTTTGAGCTTTGTTCGTTATGCGATATCGGAACTCCGGCGTGGTAATCCTCTTTGGAGGCATAAGTGTAGCGGCTTGGACTAAGACTGAGAGCAGCGTTGGGTGCGTGGGCACCTGCCCACAAGTTCTTCTCTAACAGCATACGAGCGGCAAAGAGGTATGCGGGAGCATAGCAGTACCCGATCGCAACGCCGAGCCAGGCATATGCGATTTCTTGTCTGGCAGCCGCCGTCGTTGGAAACATGGCACTGTGAAAGATGCTCTCTTGTGGCCTTGCCTTTGCTCGCGTCTTTAAGCCCAGAATTGAAAGCAGTGAATTCAAGCCCACAAATGAAAGTAGTAAATTGCCGAATGTTGCTGGCTTGGCTGGATACGAGTCAAATGGAGTTGGTTTGACATGGTCAGGAGGCTCGTCCTCGATGTACTTCCAACCACTTTCAGCATAGAAGACAGCAAGCTCATAGGCGGCCTTGGGGTGGCCAGATGAAGCAGCTTTGGTGACATGGTACAACCATTCGCTTGTGGCGACATGGCTACCTTGGCTGTCACGCCGTTTCACGAAGGTAGATGCATAATAATGGGAGGTCGGATCATCCTGCTCACAACCAATAGTCATGGCCCATTCGCATTGAGCCAATTCATCCATGCCCTTGGACAGGTACCGATGCCAATGAATCAACATCAACTCAATCCATGGCGTTGACAGTTCTAGAGGATCTCGTGGGACGCGGCTTTCCGGCGTGGTCGGAGTGCCCGCCCCCCTTTCCTTTGCCTCACGCTCCTCGGCGGCGGCCACGGCGGCGGCCATGGCATCGGTCCACATTTGTATGGCTCGCTCCTCATTCCCCAAGGCGTGAGCAACCTTGCCCTCGCACACCATAGCACGATAGTTGAGCTTCTGATTTGCCACAAGACTCAGGTGGTCTTTCGCGAACACGATCTCCCGGGAATGCAGGATCCGCGGATTCTTCTTAGAGTTGTAGATGGCATCGGCCATGATTCTGATGGAAGCTTCAATGTTGCCGACTCTTGACAGGCTGAGGATCAACTTCTTGCCAAGATAGAGATTGTCCGGAGTCATATCTCCCATCAGCACCGGGGGAATCTTCAAGGCTTCTTGGTCATCGATGCCGAAGTCGTCCAAGAGAGTGCGAATCTGCTTTGGGTCCGGAGTGATACCGCCTTTGGTGGCTGCGACGAGCGTCCTGAATCGGCCTATGAAAGCCTGAATCTCGTCAGGCTGCACACGAATCTCGCCATGCTTGTACAAGAAGTTGAGCCTCTGCTGGATATATTGGCGATTGAGGCCAACGCGGGTTGCGCGGCCATGTTTTTCTTCCCATTGACGGTTGCGTGTCGAGGGAGCTCTACGATGTGTTGCATAATCTCTTCTCGGTGCAGCGTATGTCACACCACACCTGCATTGACATGGTTCACATTCTGGGATAACTCGGAGTGCAGCTCGTGAGGCGGTGCGCAGTGAGCGCGCGAGGCTTTGCTGTAGCATTGACGCTGCTGGGTGGTGGAAGTAGTTCTAAGTTTGGCAAAGCTTAGGAAAAGCTCTCCGCTGCGGACATGCAAGACATCACCACCGAGAACGAGATCGCCTCCCCTCCCACACTTCCTACACTTCTTGCCCACCCCCTACCCACGCCCGCCCTGCACTTTCCGCCTGCATGCATCGCCTGTAAAGGCTGCAAAGGGCCTCTCACAATGGCGCTGCAATGTTCACGGCATGTCGACGCGTGCCTTCCAAGGCGACCCTGCGATTCCTCTACCAGCTCGCATACATTTCTTCCGGCACCGCCGCTGGCATCGCCGCCCTGTGCACGGAGGAGAGGAGACGGCAGACCGCCATTGTGCAGAAGATAGCAGACAACGCCAAGCGCATACGCCAGAGTCCGCGATACAGACATCATGCGACCGCCGCGGCGGCCGTGAATGAAGCAGAATACGACTTTCAGCGTATCGCACTTGATGCGAGCAGTAGCCAACATGGCCAATATGCAGCCTCGGAGCAAGACTCAGTCAAGGCAGGCATGCTGAGAGGCAGCTCCCGGCACTTTGCAGATGATCGCGATGCGCATACCTCTGACTTGCCCTCTGCCGTTCAGCATGGCTACGAGCAGCTAGTCCACAAGCGTCGAGGACGCAAAAGGCGGCGCAACGAGAAGAGCAGCCACGAACCAGATCATGACTTCGCTGCAAACGGTGCGACCGTCAATGCTGTCGAAGCCAGCATGGCACTGCCGAGTAATTTGCTTCTACGAGCCCGTGAAGACACCATGGCGGATCCAAACACAACCATTAGTTCTTGTCAAACGTCTCGTCAGGCACGCCCCTCTGCTCAAGACACCCACCAACATGACGAGATTCACGAAATGCCGACTGAGGCATTGAGCTTTGAAAGCTACCGGAAATGCAACGTTGGGCCGAGACCATACCTTGTCAAACGCGATGTTCACTGCTTCTTTATGCATCTCAGGCCAGAAGATGGCCATCGCCCACAAACAAGGAGTCAAAAAGCCCAGGCTGCTGACGTCTTGCTATCTGCCGCCCTTCACCATAACTTATTCGCTGAGGTCCGGTCGATGGCGTTGTGGAAAGCTTTGAACTCCCAGCTATCTGAGAAGGATGTCCGTCGACTATGCGAGACATCCAACGCTCTTCTGCGCAGCAAGGGCACCCCAGAGTCCTGGTTCGAATTTTACAAGCACATATTGAACAGCCCGGCCTTTCTAGCGTGTTGTGACGACATCCGTGCTGCTGCAATGGTCAACGTGATATCTGCTTGGTCGACAGTGGCCGACAAATCGCAAATGGACTTGCTCAAGGGCTTTGGTATCAGTGGAATATCTGTGAATGCATTGAAACGACCTCTGGAAGTGACTTGCGACAAGATGGTTGCCAATGGCCAATGCAAGGAAGCAGCATTCATGCTGTCTACAATTTCCAAACTTAGCAAGGCTATCTTCCTGGAAACCCACAATAAGATGTTGTCATATGCGGTCGAGAAGGGAGAAATGGTGGCCGGCATCGAACTTTTGAAATGCAAAGATAGTGCGCCTCTCATCCCTGATCAGAGCCTACGCATTGCTGGTGGTGACTCTCTTTATTGTTTCGAGGACGATCCCCTACTAGTGCAACAATGCAGCTCCATAGCCATTGAATGCGGCCGACAGAAAGCGTATGCTAATTTAAAAGCTTTGTTTTTCGCTCCTGGCCGAGGAACTTCCAGGAGAAGTCTGCTTCTCAAGCTCGAAACTCAAGCACGAGTTCACCTAGCCATCGCTTCTGCCTCTTCTCCGCGAGAAGCTCGCGAGCTATTTCGCGCCTTGCGAGAGTCTGTTGACCCCGTGTCTCAAAGACAGATCGATGAGGGTTATCTCCCCATACGACTCAAGAGCATTTGGGAAGCCACGCGCAATCTCGACAAGGTATTCGGTCTATTCGAAGCATACGGTCGCAAGTTTCGAACGTTTGACCAAGCAGATGCTCTCGTTCCAGGCACTGCTACAATGGTCGAAATCTGTACACTCGCAAAACAACCGGACCGCGCTCTCTCCTTACTTCGGTCTGGTAGCAACGGACAGCATAGCGACAAGGATGCACTCTCGCTGGCAGCTATCATCCTTGCTGAGAGATCCTCCTGGGAAGAGGTCCAAAATATCTTGCAGGAGAGCTCAGTCTCACAAGCCCCCATCACCGATCACGATATCAACGCTCGGATCAATTATGTGATCCACCTGTATTGCAAACAGCACTCAGCAGCAGAAAGCTGGACGTTCATAACTTCCATGATGCGCCTAAGCGGATTCACTCCAGACTCAACAACGAATAAGACAATGCTCCGTTGCTTCGTTGCGAGCGGAAGACTTGATCTCATGTACAAATGGGACTCTCATCTGCGGCAAACCGGTCTTAAGCTCGATCTGGACAGTCGCCTAGCTGCATCCCTCTTGTTCACCTTCTGGCGCGAGCGAAGACCTCCGCATATACTGCTCATATTGCTTTGCAGAGCTCTTTGTGCCTTTGATGGTGTCTCATTCACTGCTGCAGACTTCAAATACGTGATAAGCGCATCAATCGCCTATGATATCAGAAACGTCGATGCCCAGGACAGACGCATGAAGTTCTATCTTGCTGTACAGAACCTGGAGAGAATCGAGCGAAGCAAAGGTGCTATACCGAGACCGGCAACGGAGGTAGACTACGCTCGCCTGGAGGGACGGACGACAAAGCAAGGGCAGCGATTTGCAGAGAAGCTGGACCGTCGTGCAGCTGAGTCTTACCGCAGCGAATCCAACGCGGATGATAATCGCATTGGCGAGTCGCTGCCTAGCAGTGTGCTAGCTGCAGATGAAGGACTTCATGCCATCGATACTGCTGCTTCGGCAATTGCGATTAAAGATCTTCATGAGTTGCGGCAGTTCTTTGCGGGCCGTGACGACGCACTCCCTGAAATCACAGATCATGGTGTCATTGGAGATAATGGCAAGGCGAGCTCCACACGCTACGATAGCTCGTTTCGTACACGGATTGCTGCCCAGCAAATGGTAACAGAAATGTCGATGCAGAGATATCAGAAAGTCCTTGATCTCTATGCGTTGTCCACCAATAATGGAATACCAGCCTCACCTCGGACGTTGGAAGTAGCTGTAGAAGCTCGGATCCGTTTGGACAAGGGCCACACTGTCGCAGCCGAGCAACTCCTCGACGAAGCGCGACAGGCTGGCTTTGACGTGAGTTGTGCAATGGGTTCACTACTGATCCACAAAATGCATCATGCGGCGCCTGCGCGCAGGAAAGACGCGGAAGCTCTACGACGAAAGGTCATTGAATACTATCGCACTAACGATGAAAATGGCTGGGATGTTGAACATCACGTTGGAGTTACGGCAGCCAATATCCTCATCAACAACAGCCGTGCTGAACATGGCATTAACCTCCTCAACGCCATCTACCGCTCCGAGTGGACGAGAAATCGGCCTCTCGATATTGTTGCCATGACAGTCTTTGTCAAGGGCTACGCAGCACTCCAGCATCAACTTGGGGTGCGATGGGTTGTGCGTTGGGTACTTTCTCGGGACATTCGGATTGATCGAAGGTTTCTTGCTGCGCTCAAGGTAGCCAAGGCCAGCTTTGGCGGTTCTCACGTTGATCGAAGCCAATCGAAGCAGGACTGTGGCTTCGTCCTTGAGTTGAGCAGCATGAGACTTCGCTGCATTGAGAGGCGAATGTCCCAAAGACTTGAGACGAAGAAGATGGGAAGACGGCTGATCAGCACGATTCGAAACCTTGCAAGAAGGCAGGCACGGCGCCGTGGCGATCTGATAATGTCCCGAAAGCAGGGCAGACTTTATATGATGTGCTCAAAGAAAGGGCAAAAGGTAAGAGCAAATATGAACAGGATTCGACGCGGCAGAGCATAAGGTCAAGCGGATGAGTTGATATCATGGATGGACGTAGCATAGCGATGGCGTTTCTGATTGCATGTGGGAGATGTACAGTACCTTTCGTGCAATGATGCATTGACGGCCTGTGTAAGGACTTCAAGAGACTACCTCACGACATTTCAGACCATCCATATCCTGTGCGGCTTTCTTGCCGCCTTGTTCATGAGGCCGACGATACAGCAAATTCATGGGACATCATAAGGTGGGAGTAGAGATAGACGCCTGACATGGTCACAGTGGAGGTGAAAGGGCAGACGTGATGGAATCGTTGTATGGGCTGGCTGAGATGAGTGAGACGAAGTAGAAGCTCAATCCAATTAATCAGGAATTGATGGCGTCCCCTTGAATAAAGTTCAGCCTCTCAGAGCCGACCGCGTTTTCGAAATCGCGTCCGAGCTCCAGGCAAGAACACAGCATGTGGAGAATATCTGAACGACTCCATTTCACTTCACCACAATCGCTGTACTTGCTTACACTACTGTCTGGCAGTAAATATACAGTGGCCGACCAACATGTCGCTTTCGATCCCCAGCGCGCCCAACGCGGGCTTGTTCAAACCAGGATATCAGAAGTACGCCGTTGATTGAATACCACAGAAAGCACACGGCTTACTGACATAAATGCAGCTACGACGCTGAGGATGGCGCAGTCATTCGCAATATCGATGCATGCCGACAAATTGCTTCAACTGTTCAGACATCGCTTGGCCCATACGGCCGCAACAAGATCGTCATCAACCACCTGCAAAAGATGATTCTCACCAACGATGCGGCCACGATCTTACGCGAACTCGAAGTCGTACATCCCGCTGCAAAGCTTTTGGTCATGGCATCGCAACAACAAGAAGCGGAGATGGGGGACGCCACAAACATGGTCATCGTATTCGCGGGAGAGCTGCTGAAGAAGGCGGAAGAACTGCTCAGAATGGGACTCAAGACTAGCGAGATTGTGCAAGGCTATGAGAGAGCAGGCAAGGCTGCACTCGAGGCGCTGGAAGAGCTGGAGATTGACAAGGTCGAGGACATCAGAGATCAAGCAGAATTGGCAAAAGCCATCAAGACAGTCGTGGCAGCCAAGCAGAGTGGAAGTGAAGAGATTTTGGCAGATATGGTTGCCGAGGCCGTACTTGCTGTTCTGCCCAAGAACCCATACAACTTCAACGTGGATAACGTCAGAGTGGTCAAGATTATGGGTGGGTCGCTGGAGCAGAGCAAAGTTGTGAAAGGCATGGTGTTCGGACGAGAGCCTGATGGAACAGTCAAGAAGGCCACCAAGGCAAAGGTTGGCGTCTTCTCATGCCCAATCGACATTTCGCAGACCGAGACCAAGGGTACGGTGCTTATCAAGGATGCGAAGCAATTATTGAACTTCACAAAAGGCGAGGAGACCCAGATGGAGAACACCATCAAGGAGCTACACGATTCCGGACTGCGAGTGGTGGTTGCTGGTGCTACTGTCGGTGAGCTCGCTCTCCACTACCTCAACCGCTTCGGCATTCTGGTCATCAAAGTGCTTTCCAAATTCGAGCTTCGGCGATTATGCCGTGTTGTTGGCGCCACACCACTTGCCAGGCTTGGTGCACCAATGCCGGACGAGATGGGAAGTGTCGACATCGTTGAGACTCTGGAAATTGGTGGCGATCGCGTGACGGTATTCAGACAAGAAAACGAGCAGACAAGAACAGCCACCCTCGTCCTCCGAGGAGCCACACAAAACCATCTGGACGATGTCGAACGAGCTGTCGACGATGGCGTCAACGTGGTGAAGGCCATCACCAGAGACCCAAGATTAGTACCCGGAGCAGGCGCGACAGAAATGCAGCTCATCGAACGCATCACCGCCCTCGCAGATAAGACATCTGGCCTCGCACAATACGCGATACGGAAATACGCCGAAGCTTTCGAAGTCATCCCACGCACACTTGCAGAGTCTGCCGGTCTCGATGCCACAGAAGTTCTCGCAAAGCTATACACAGCACATCATCAGCAGAAATCAAACGCCGACGAAGAGGAAGAAATTCCATGTCTTGGCGTTGACCTTGACACCAGCGGCGCATCAGGCTCCGGCACCATCGATGCTGAGGAAGAGGGGATTCTGGATCTCATGGTCTCGAAGTCTTGGGCTATCAAACTCGCGACTGAGTCAGCGAGAACTGTGCTTTCTGTTGATCAGATTATTGTGGCGAGACAGGCTGGTGGACCTAAGCCTCCTGGTCCAAACCCGAACTGGGATGAAGACTAGGTGACATGATTGCAACGCGAAAGAAGAAGAGAAAGCAGTTGCGGGACTCGATAGAACGATGGAAGTGTTGGTATGTCGATATATACCCACTATACGACCATCTCGAGCTGCGATGCAGAATGGACGAGCTTTGCTGAGAGAGCTGATGCTAGATAGGTATGACTTCAATGCCTGATGGTATGGTTATCATGTGACATGTAGGCGTTGTGGTAGACTTTCCCCACTTCGGCTTCTCCTGCCAAAAGTGTACATCCGTTCATTCCGTAAACAGATTAATAATGCTGCCGGGGCCGGAATTCTTGCAGGTCTAGACCTCTTCATCAATACCCTGCTCTTCAGACGAGTCAAAGCATGCCATCCCGCACAATCTTCACAAACTTCACATCAAGGCCAGCCTCGCAGACAAAAGTTGTGGTCTATACAGTCCTACAGGCAATCATACCGAACACGAAGGTCGACATTGCCAGCCGATACGGCTCCGTGCTGCTCGGCTTTCTCTGCGCATCGCCAAAATGAAGCCGACAAGTATTCAGTCTTGACCACTGAAGGCCTCCATGCCGAAGAACGCTCTGGTGAAACGGCTCTCGACCGCAATTGCCAACGGCAGATCGCGGTGTCCCCGACAGAATGCTCGCCCCGGTCTGAGCCGTCTCCGATTCCATATCATGTCTTGATGTCTTGCAGCCAACCACTAACCCTTGTGAGACCAGGCTGATTGTCATAAGCAGCTACGCTCCGAAGATCGAGTGAAGAAGTGTCGCTACCACAGAAGAACTTGCATAGCCTCGTATCATCCTAAAAATCACCGTCCCACAAACTCCCAAACTTCCTCCCCCTCGCTCCTCTCCTCATTCTCACCACACCTCACAAACCTCCTAACCAACTGACTTCCCCTCTGCAGAGTCTGCACAAACCAAACCTGTCCCATCCTCCATTCGCCACCCTTCCCTACAATCTCCGCCTCCAAAAACTCCCCTAGCCTCGTAAGTCCATACGTCAAAAACGCAATCCCATCCTTATGTTCAAACTGATCACCCCTAACCCATCGACATCGACTCCTCGCACCCTCGATATTCGTATTCCAAGAACTCCATTGTCCGAGTTTTTGCGGTGGGAACCATCTCTCCGTAACATAACTCTCATCCATGGGAAACGATTTGATAAAAATTTGCGATGGGTAGTGAGATTGTGTGATGATTATATTCGAAGGCGAAGCAACCCCATTCGCTTGGAGTTTTGTTAGTGTTGATAATGACGTATTGAGCATCCAATTGCCGACAAGATCTCTCAAAGTCTTGTCAGATCTGTTTGTGTACGAAGAGTGAGTTGAACTTGCTTGACTTCGACGACTTCGGAATGATGTTGCGATTGATGGGGAGCGGAGTGTGGGTGTTCCGAGGGTTGAACTTGGGGGTGTGAGGAAGGTGAAGCCTGCGTCGCCCATTTCGCCAAGGCCACTGTCGTCGGGTTTGTCTTGCCAGTGATGGACTTTGATGTATTTCGTGTTTCTCAGGAGTGCTATGGGGAGCTCGTGCGATTGATATTGTCAATATCGATTTCGTCTTTGGGTACGACCAGAACGCGTCTTGATTTTGGCGGTTGGCAGATACTTCATGCGTAAGCAAGTCGTTTGGGCTCTAGGTCTCGCATGGAGGTCCAGAGGAGGAAAAGCACGAAGGTTTGTAGGAGCGAGGAAGAAATCAGGATAGAGAATACGATGCATGATATCTAGTGGTGCTACGCGCGACAACCAGATCTCGACCATTTCCTTACGCAAAGGCCCGAGATGCGCCAAGGATGAAACGGATTAGTTCTTGGTATCTTCTTGCGCTTCGTTGGCCAATAGTACGCAGTACTTGCACTGTTAAACTTTCGATCCCAGAACCCTGAGATGCGCATCATCGTCCCTTCGCCCCACAAGGCAAAGGCCATTGCATGGGGTCAGTGATGAGCACCTCGCTTGCCCCTTTGTGATATGTGCTCTTGCCCGAATTGTGATGAGGCAAGGAGTCTTGATTCAGTATCCATGACAGCAAATAAACTATATGCTGGGAAGTTCATGGTCGAAGCGACGCGGGAATCGCATCGTTCATCTGATCGTGCTGGGGTCAGAGATTCCAGATCTGGGAAGCCATCCGCGCGGCAGGGTCCTCGGCTCCTGCATTTGGTGATGCTCGTGGCGGTCGCTTCGAGCTTCACTCCGCTCTAGCCTTTTTGTGCCCATTCGTTTCAGTCGTTTGTGCAGACTCGCTCTCTCCTGCGCCGGCTTCTTCGTCTTCATCATCGTCGTCCCGTATCACACGTCGTTTGCGCTTAGCAGCTGGCGAGTTGAATGATGTCTCGGCACTCCTAAATTCACCACTTGCGATGGCCTTTTCCTTGGCTTCTGCCTTTTCCAGAGTCACAGTATATTGCTCTAGCACACTATCCAATGCTGACTCTAACTTTTCAACACGCTCTTCATGCTCGACTTGGGCAAGCTGATCCCGGTTGAAGATGTACAGCCGCTGTTTTGCGTACAGTCTCCAGAAATAATATGCGCGATCGTTTTCGTCGCTTGCCTTTGCCTTCTTGGTTATTCTATTCCGCGAACGGTGTCTTGGAGGTATTGAAGAGAGGGTGTGCATCTCGACGAGGCGATCGAACTGACGCTGCATGATTTTTGTTTGTCGCATGATTTCCTTCCGCACTTCAAGCGGTACTATGAGCTCGGTGGGAATGTTCTTGTTGAGATCGAGACGATCGGTTGGGATGTCGGTGTTGATGCGCAGGTCTTTGAACTCGGGACATGTCGCTCGCAGATGGAGGAGATCGCAGAGATCTCGCAGATCGTCGAACTTTTCGTTTGGATCTTCCACTGTGAACTCGCGCACATTCTCTGCAGACGTGAGATGTCTAAACATGGCGTTGTAGAGCTCTTGTCCATGGCCGGAACCATGCCAGGGTGGCAACATCAAGAATTGCGACAGCCTCTCTCGTGCTGGCAGTTCGAGAGGCGATGAGAAGTCTGGTGCTTGTGAGAGTTTGTTTGCTGGGGAGTCTGGCGAGGGTAGGAATTCTTCGATCGATTGTGAGGACGGCGAGAAGACATCCCACGACACCGACTTGAGCTGGCGTTCTGGAAAGGTGAAATTGCGATATGAAGTGCCGTAGCCGGCGAGTGTGTAAGGCGAGACAGGTGTGGCGGCAGAGTGGTCGACTTCGTAGAGGAGAAAGATCTTCCAGCGATCAGCTGACCAGCCTTGGTCGAGCTCTAGTAGGCTACCACCATCGATGTACATGGGCACCAATATTTGCATGTTTTCCAGCAGCCGTCTCGCGGTCTCGTCAGCCAGACTTGCGCACCAGATCTCGTAGCTCTTGCCATCTCGCCTATACTCGCGGATCTTCTGTCCCGGCGGTTGAAAGCTCGCCTCGTCTTCGAGCCTTTGGTCGTCAAAGGCTGATGCAGGCAAGAAGTCTATCAGGGCTTCTTTGATATTGGTGGGCCGGACATCGCCTTGGGCAGGAAAGATGTTGCCATAGCTGATGTCGAGCTTCGGTTTGAGGTCGTGGGCACGGAAGGAGAGATTGATGTCTAGATCTTGGTAGCCGAAGATGGCTTCTTCGTCGCCAAAAATGGCACATGTGAACTCAGGTTGAAACGTCGCGATCTTGTGGCCATCGCCGCGCACCAAGGCAATGTTGAAGCACTCATTGCTGTTGCTGGACCACTCGTTTACCTGCTCTTCAATCTGCTGGGCGAGCTCATCGTTGTCGTCCATCGCGTCGTCCATGACGCACGCAGTGTCGGGGGTTGTGGTCAACTTCTTCTCTGCGATACAGTCCAAGGCTAAGGTATGGCTCAGACGATGCAGCTTTTGGACATGGTGTTTCGAGCTGGGAAAGTGAGTTCGCGATTTGACGCGAGCAGGTCGCGTCGCAGTAATTACACACGTGACTCTGACCAGGATTATGACGTCCAGTTGGCAGGCGCGGGCTCTTTTCCGCCGACGATCGGCTTTTGGCAGGTGGCAGGTGCTTGTGCTCTGGTGCGGTGCTCAATCCACTGCACGAATCTCTGCTCTGCAAATTGCTATACCACGCTACCATGAAGTGAGGACTACATCCATCATTCACCTGGCAGAATCACATGCAAACACTAGACCATGCCACAATTCTCTTAGCCAGCCCATTTTCACTCATCCTCGCCGCCGAGTCGAGTAGCGCGTTGTGCGCCTCTTTCGCTTTGCTCGCTCGAGACTACGCACTCCTCCCACCACCATGCCCTTCTACTCGAGCGTACGTAAGACGTCGGCGACGACGGCTGGTAACGATGCGAACACCTTATACCCTCCGAATGGCAGTAATGGCATTGCGCGACAGCCTCGCACTACCGCCAGTGGGCGCGCAGTGAGGGCCAACACCACCAGACCTGCCAACTACTACGCCCGCCCCTTTGGCAATCCAGCTGCCATTGGCCCTCACGATGCGAATCCGGACAATGCTGGACCTCAACAGCCTGATGCCTTCTACCCAGGCATAACCTTCTTCACCGACGCCATCACTGCCCTGCCGAAGGAGGTGCAAAAGCAGTTCACATTGATGAAAGAGGTAGAGGCTAAGATACATGGACCTACAGAGCAGATAGGGCAGATCATTGATCAGATTATGGATATGCCAGTGCCGAGGCGCAAAGAGACTAGCACATCTGCTGCGCAAAATGGTCCACCGCAAGGCCTGCTCAGCTTGACTGCGAACAACAGCACGTCTGGCAGTGCCAATGCCAGCCTGATCAATGGCCAAGCTGGCAGGCACAGCGCGCACGCTTCCGTCAGCGGATCTGTTGATGGCGAGCAGCATGCAGAAAGCGAGGAAGATCGCCAAAAGCGTCTGAAGTGCTACGAATTGCGAGCAATGACCAGTGGACTGCTCGCGAATCTCGATGAAAAGATTGTAGTGCTGTCAGAAGCAAATCGCGTTCTGAAGCTGCAGCACATGCGATTGGACTCGGTCATGCCGCAGCTGGACAACGAGATTAGTGAGGAGGCGCGATTGGGAAGCATGACCCATTGGGCATACTCCGATAACCGGCAGAAGACCAAAGCCGTTGCCAGCAGTGCCAACAGGCAAAGAGATGTCGCTGCCATGAACAGTCTGGCTGTGGCGGGTAATATGCTGCACGAACAAGAGATTGCAAATGTCAGGACAAATGCAGGCAAGGAAGCTACGCGAGAGAAAAGAGGAGGAAAGCGAGCTGAACATGCTGGAGACTCTGACTTTGACGACAAGCCGCGAAAAGTGGCCAAGGTTAGCAAAGGCAAAGCAGCTGCGGGTGGAGGACCAGCTGGTTTGGGTATTTCTACCAATGGCGAGCCCGCCACGAAGAGGAAGAAGCCTGCAGACAAAGGCCTTGCAGCCCCTGGTATGGAGCGCACAGTCTCTGCGCCAGGCAAAGGCGCGAAAGGTCGAGACACACCCAGAAGCACACCCGCAGCGGAACCTACGGCGAAGACGAAACCCACCAAAGCTAAGCCCGGCCCAACAGGACCCAAGAGAAAGATGCCAGCCTCCGCGCAAAATAGCCCCATGCTGGCAAGCAGTCCATTGGCAGCGTCATTCAGTCCTGCACTGGCTGCTGCGTCGCTTGACGCACGACCCTCGAGCTCCCGAATGCGACAAAACTCCTCCGCTACGAATCTTCGTCACGAGCGCTTGCGAGATGAAGACGAGAATGACAGTCGGCCGTCTTCGGCAGCAGGCGACAAGGCTATGCCTAAGATGAATGGCAGGAAGAAGGTTCAAGAGACTACAGAAGAGCACGAACAGATTACAAGGGAAGAACCGACCGAGCTGTCGCGACAGCAGAGTGAGAAGCTGAAGCGTGAGGATACCGAAATCCGACCTGCAAGCGTTAATGAAAAGGACCGACCGGTGAACTCGCGATCTGGTAGCAACAGTCGTAAGAATAGTGGGAGGAATAGCAAAGTCAGCACGCCGAGGACTGAGAGCTTCCCGATGTCGACCGCACTTGGTGGAGAGGCCATGGCGAGATCAAGGAGTACGAGGAGTAAACCTGGAGATCGAGATGATAGCTCGAGCGAACCGCAACAAGGCAGCACGATTCGTAAGGGCATGCACAAGCGGAATGCGAGCAATAGTCATTTGGTCAAACAGCTGGCGCCCTTCAATAAAAGTCCGAACTTGGATCGAAACAATATGGACGAGGATATGGATTCTGATGACGATGAGAAAGAGGATAATGAAGCAGAAGATCAAGAAGCAGGCGAGGAAGACCAGCGCGAAGCCAGGCGTGCAAGTGCGAGGCGGCCAGTCAGCAGAAGGTTTGTCGATCTGGCGCAATGTCTCGTCAATTCGATGCTAATGATCTCCCAGAAACACCGTCAACTCTACTACACTACGCACATCACCTGCACCGGTCAGCAGAGACAGCTCGCCCCCAGCCTCACCACCTACAGCAACGCGACAAAATACACGAAGCTCTCAACGAGGCAACGCAGCGTCACCCAAAGAGAACACTCCGCCCCTCATTCAAGATGATGATGAAGATGAATCCGAGCACGACCCAGATGATCCCGATGAGCCGAAATACTGCTACTGCAATAGAGGCAGCTACGGTGAAATGGTCGCCTGTGATAACGATAATTGCCCACGTGAATGGTTTCATCTTGGATGTACAGAGCTTAAAGAAGCACCCGAAGAGGAGGAGAAATGGTATTGTCGCGATTGTAGACCCAAAGGAAGAGGTGGCAGAGGAGGTGCTAGAGGAGGGAGAGGAAGACCGGTAGCTTAGGAAGATGGACGCGAGAGTTTGAATTAATGTGACCAAGCTGTCAATCAAGAGATTTGGATCTTGCGATGTGATGCAGCTTCCTTCCTCTGTTCTGCTTTCTTGCTCCACTTTGCTTGCATCGAATCGCTTCACCAAGACCTACGATATTCAGGCTTTGCTTTAATCAATCACACTGACATTCTGCTCTTGCAGGTTACAGAACCATGTCAACTCCTCCGTCCTCCCATCTCACAATCCCAAATCCCTCCTCATCCGATGAAATCACACGGTCCTCAACCTACCTCTGCGAATCCGTCCCACTATCAATCACAGGCACGGACGCATCAACCGTTCTCTGTCATTGTCAAAACTGCAAGAAACGTTCTGACTCGGCGTTCATGTATAATCATCGATTCACACCGATCCATAAAGGCGAAGTCGCATGGAGGCTCTCGAACACGAAAACTGGTAATGAGCTGAGGTACTGGTGGTTTGGGGGATGTGTAAGTAAGACAAAATTGGTTGATCAGGGAATCTGGACTGAATGATGCTTGTGTAGGGAAGTCCGATGTATCTGACTACATCTGCTGTGGAAGGATTCGTGGCTTTGGCTGTTGGGACTATGGTTGATGAGAGCGGGAGGCCAATTTCGGGGTCGTTTTTTGGAGGATAAGGAAGGGTGGATTGGTGAGATGATTGTTCGAGAAAGATAAGTGATATGAGGACTATGGAATTGTGCTGCTATCGTACATTGATGAGCTTCTCCTTGCATAGTACTGATTTCCTTCCTTCATACTGTGCAAGAGTGTGCTGACTTCCATGCTCGAATCTTCATCTGTCTGGGTTCATGCGTAGTCTGCTGGGACCACCGAATTTGGAGAATAGTAGGTCTTGAAGGTGGTGACCAATGTCGTGTGAGCCACGTAATAAGTCGGCATTGTTGGCTGATCGTAGCCTGTGATCACACTAGAAATATAGTGACTCGGGCCGGCATGATCGACAATGTAGCCTGGGATCGTGTTGCGCAGCGTCGTTGAATAGTGCACTGCTGGTGGCGTGGTTGGGGTCTCGATCGAATAATGCGAGATGGAGTAAGGAATGGTGTGATGGTCGCTGTCGTGGTATTTGGTTCCAGGTGTTCTGGTTATGTTTGAGTACGAACTTGGTCTCGTCTTGTTGAAGTAATGACTCGAATAGCTAGGATAGCCGCTGGGCTTGTGATGATATGATGTGCGTGATATAGGGAACGTTTGTGAATTGTTGTAGTAGATTGATGGATGGCCTGTCGATAGCGGGCCGTAGAGTGTTGTCTTCTTTGTGTAGCGAAGTGAACTTATGATCGGGGTTGAGTGTGGTCCGGTGCCATAATGAACGGGGGTGGTGTCAGTGCAGGTCGTGCTGATCTCGGTCGTTGTTGGGCTATGATATTGGTCGTAGCCGCGCAACGTCGTCTGGCGAGTCCAGGTAGTAAAGCTCCAATTGCCATATGGTGCAATGATGTGGCCCACGGACAAAGTAGCGCAAATCAACGAGACTTGGAAGGATAGCGTCCGCATGTCTAGTCCAGAAGGGTTGTCCGAAAATAGAATTTCTATGATGAGAACGAGGGTCAGTCAATGTGAGCGATTGACTCCAGTTAGCTGCAACAGTTTGGAAAGTCCAGTGTCAATTCAGAGAAGACTACCGACGAAAGCAGTGCCTGACTCTTTGAGGACTTATAATCGCCGGCAGAGCTCCTACCATTCTGCACCAATGGCATGATCGCACGGGTTGTCTCGGACATGGACTTCAGCAGTCCGAAAGTAGTTGATTCTTGGTGGCATTGAGGATCATATTGCGATAAGTGCTGCTTATAAAGGCAGCGACTAGAGGAAAGCTTGGTATTCTGTGATTTCGCGGACAAGATACCCGAGTCGGGGTCGCCGTGAGAGTCAGACGAGGGGATATGATGCTCTGGGTCCGTCAGGAGAAAGATATTGCTGGCTGGCTCATGCGATTTTCGTTGCCAGAGTCGCACTTTCATCTCCCCTTCTAAGCCTTCGCAAGGCTTTGACCATTGAGAGGCCCGCCGGGCATATCGAGCTCCTTTACTGCGGACGTCATGTTCGACTCCTGTTGACCATGATGGGCTCTAGATAGCGCTTGATTCTTGGATCACCTCAGGCATGATTGTACCCCTGCCTGCATTTGTCGTTTCGTGGCTTCATCTACCGCTCAAGCGCTGATGACTCTGCATTGGGTCCGATCACTGATATAGTGTTGTGAGCACGTGAGGTTCGAGAGAAGAAAGAAAGCATCGTGCTTGCCGGAGCAGGCTCAGATTTTCTTGACCACCTTTCTCCCACATCCTTCAATGCCCGTGCACACATGATACCGTCTAGCACTACGATACTGCTGTGAGGCATCAGGATATGGAGATGTGAACGAGAGTCACATCTGACCATCAAGTGCCAATCATCTGCGCTCGGTCGAATTTACCTCCTCCGGGCTACGCTGCTAGCTGGACAGCTTGTGTGTGACGCTGGGGTTTCCTTCAAGAGAAGACATAATTTCGTCAGAGAAGTATGCATAGCCCATTGAACGAGAATGCAGGCAATTTCTGCAACGAAGCCGAGATGCGTGCGACGCGATTGGCAAAATGATCCATTTCGCTTTATCGCGAGTGTTGTGAATTGATGGTACAGACCGAGACATTCGTGAATTGCCTACTGAATTGCATAAACTACAGAAGGTAGCTAACTAGTCAACCTTTATGTGTTCTTGTTAGTAACCCTAAGTTAGTCTTAAGTTAGTCTATAATAGACTAAATAAGTCTATAACAGTAACCCTAAATTAGTACTATTAAAGGCTACCTATTATCGGTCCTCCCGGGCCCTATTACCTTAGTATACTAACTAATATACAATACTCCCCTTCAGTTAGTTAGTTAATAATTACTTGTAAGTTTGCTAATTGCCCTTTACTTTAGTAGCTTTATATACTATATATACTTTAGCTTATACCTTAATAAAGGTTATAAGCTCCTTTAGCTTAACTATAGTTAGTTCCTAATCTTAGATTAGTATCCTTATTATCCTTAGATTAGTTACTTCTTTACTTCCTTTAGGCTCTTATAGCCTATTAGCTTGCTTAACTAGGTTAGATTGTTCCTATACTTTCCTTTACTTCTTTAAGTAGTTATATATTTACTAAATAGCTTAAGTATAGATACTTTATATCCTTAATCTTAGTACTTATAAGTCTTTCAACCTTTAAGGCTAAACTTAACTTTCTTCTTTCTATACTAACTCTAGCAATATTAAGCAATTTGCTTATTATCTAGACTAGGTTATATCTNTATGCCTTAATAAAGGTTATAAGCTCCTTTAGCTTAACTCTAGTTAGTTCCTAACCTTAGATTAGTATCCTTATTATCCTTAGATTAGTTACTTCTTTACTTCCTTTAGGCTCTTATAGCCTATTAGCTTGCTTAACTAGGTTAGATTGTTCCTATACTTTCCTTTACTTCTTTAAGTAGTTATATATTTACTAAATAGCTTAAGTATAGATACTTTATATCCTTAATCTTAGTACTTATAAGTCTTTCAACCTTTAAGGCTAAACTTAACTTTCTTCTTTCTATACTAACTCTAGCAATATTAAGCAATTTGCTTATTATCTAGACTAGGTTATATCTCTTCTAACTCTTTAAAAATTCCTATAAAGGTAAGCTAGATATTAGCTATTGTAGGGATCCTTACTAACCCTAATAGGATTCATTATAGCTACTACAAACATAACTAATAGTTAGCTCTAGGCTATAATAGATACTACTTTTGCCTCTAGACTTCATTTAAGTAAGGTTAACCTTAACTAGTATTAATAGATACTTAAGGCCTATAACCGTAGTAATAGTATTAGTTAGCCTATAAAGCTATCTTCCTAGTAGATAGGTTTCTTTAACAATACTACTAGCAATCCAATTCCTTTAGTCTAGTATCCTAGATTCAATAGCTAGGGTTCTATTAATATAAGTAGCTATATTAACTACTTACCTAGCCTTTTAGCTAAAGCAAGTACTAGTATTGTATAGTAGACTCCTCCTTGCTAGTACTATATAAACAATATATAAGGTAAGGTATTTATTAGATACAATAAGATCTAGCGTATAAACGTAGCTAGTAATACTTTCTTTTACAATACCTATATTAATAATAGATAGGGACTTTAGTATAGCCGTTGTAGTACTTCTAGATACTAGTTAACTCCTCGTTCTTAGTTAGCTCGCTTAAGGGCTAATTCGATTAGGTCTTAAGGCTCAAGTAGTGTACTAGGACCGAATATAGTTATTATTAATCGAGCTCGGGAGATCTTTATTAGTAGAGATGGTTTATAGCGTAGGTAGATTATTATCAACTTTAACTATTTATTAAGGGATAGTAATAGTAAAGTAATAGAGGCCACACATTATGCTATTAGGCGTATTAAAGCCGATTTTTACTAGAGGTTTGCTAATGGTTCTACTTTTAGAGGTAGTAGGTACCGCTATCCTTAATTATAGTTAGTTTAGTTATATCGGGAAAGATCTAAAAACTATACTAGGCTTGGTTTGTTTCCTAGTATTTTAGTTTAGAGCCTAGGTTGTTAAATAATACCTAGGTTGAAAAGTTCTATACTTGGTTTTAAGATTGATTTTAATAAAATGTAAATAAATATATTAAGTTTGTCTTCTAGTTCTAGAATAAATGAAATTCTAAAAGAATAACTTAGAGAATCCTACTTTAAAGGATTTAGTTATTTGACCTTAGCTTTATTAGGTAGTTAGCTATTTAATAGTAGGTATTAACATATTTGACCCTAATGTTACCCTTATTAAACTATTCCCTATAGTAGTGATTTCTTAGATTGGTATGCCTACTTCTCCCTAAGTTTATATAGTTTTCTATAAGGTAGATTGCTAACTAATTGTTAACATTAATTATTATATACTTTATTAAGAGACTAGTAAATCTCTTGATTTTATCTAAAAGATTCCTAAGCTATCTAAGCTCTCTTACTACTTTATTTAGAGAAACATATTTAGCTTTAGTACTTAACTAGATAACCTCCTTCTAAAGCTATAATCTCTAGATAACTAGTACTCTAGATATAAGTACTAGGAATCCTAAAACTAATCTAGCTATACCTAGGTTAGTAGTAAAATTAGTATTAGAGTAGATCTATATAAAAGCTTTAAGACATATCTCTAATCCTAACTTAGTAGTACTACCCTTCTTGAATACTAGGCACTTTTTAGGTATTCTAGCAATGTACTTCTAGATATGTTTAGCTATATTAACATGTTTAGGTCTAGGATTTAAAAGAAGCCTAGCAAGGTAGTTTGTAGATATAGTAATATCTAGCCTTGTCTAATTTAAAAGCTATTAGAGCCCTCTAATGAATTTGTTAAAGAGTTCATAGTCTACTACTATACATTCTCTATCAAATATATATAGTAGCTTATTAAGTAGATACTTAACAGACTTGTACTTATTAAGTCTATACTTCTTTAGTTTCTTAAGAGCATAATGCTTCTAAGATACCTTTAGGAAGTCCTAGTCTTCTTAGATGTTAAGACTAAGGAATAGGTTAGTCTTAACAATCTTAATAGTATACTTCTTTCTTAGACTATTAATAAGATTGTTAATATCCTTCTAGTTTCTTCTAAAGATCTAGAAATTATTAATATAAAGGATAACTATAATTCCTTTTCTAATAAAGAGATAGCTATTACTTTTTATTGCCTTAAGTCTAAGGCTTCTTAAAGTGTCTATAGTATTATAGTACTATAGGGATGCTAATTATTTCATCCTATAAAGTCCTTTTCTAACTTTAACGTATAGGAACTCTTCTAGATTCTTTCTAATAAGGTATAAACCCTCTAGGGCTAACATAAAGTTTAGCTTGTCTATTTTGGGTTCAAGAAATGTAGTCTAGACATCTACTTAGTATCTTTTTAACCCTAAGGCTACTACTAGTCCTAGGTAGAACCTACTAGTTATAGCCCTTAGTATTGGTACAAAAGTGTACTTATAATTAATACCCTTTCTTTAGGTGAATCCTTTAGCTATATACCTAGCCTTATACTTTTTAACTATACTATTAGGGAGGCGTTTGATCTTTTAGACCTATCTTCCTCTTATTAGCTTTCTCCCCTTAGGGAGTTAATTAGCTTCAATCTAGATAAGGGCTTATTGTTTTGTAAGTGATTTCAACTTATTAATAATAGCTTGCCTCTATAGTTAAGTATCTTTACTATTTAATACTTAGTTCAAAGTAACTAGCTTACTATTACTAGGCTTCTTTACCTTCTTTTTCTTTAATATATACTTTATAGCTACTTTTAGGAGATTTTCCTAAAGTGCTATAGCTATTATACTAGCCGAAAGGCGACTTATATATAAGGATTTATAGTTATGTCTTTTAACTCTTCTCCCTCTTAATAATGTTATTATAGATATAGGGCTAGATTTAGTTATTATAGTTTCTATACTTGAAACTATTAGAGAATAGCTACTTTTTTCTTTACTAATTACTAGTTATAGATTAAAGGGAGGCATTAGATTATACTACTCTACTACTTAACTACTATCTATTACCTAGGTTAGCCTACTTCTAGGCGGCTTATTGTTATCTACTAATGTCTAATTTTCATCTAGACTTTTATTTACTAATATCTACTCCCCTTAAGCTAGCTAGGAGTCTTCCTCTTATAGACTTGTTAATAGAGTATACTACTAGCTAGGCTATATTTGCTCCC